>CM059202.1:4737595-4765621 GCA_030323885.1 Branchipolynoe longqiensis
TGTGTGGTGAGGGTTTAGGTGTGTGGTGAGGGTGTAGGTGTGTGGTGGTTGTGTGTGGTGAGGTGTGTGGTGGGTGTAGGTGTGTGGTGGGGGTTAGGGGCTGTAGGTGTGTGGTGTGTGTGTGGTGTAGGTGTGTGGGGTGGTGTGTAGGGGTGTAGGTGTGTGTGGTAGGTGTGTGTGAGGTGTAGGTGTGTGTGTGTGTGTGGGGAGGGTGTAGGTGAGGTGTGGTGAGGTGAAGGTCGGAGTGTGGTGGTGTAGGTGTGGTGTGTGTGTGTGGGGTTGTAAGTTGGGGTGGGTGTGGGGGTGTAAGTGTGTGGTGGGGTTTAGGTGTGTGGTGGGGTTGTAGGGGGTACTGGGGGTATAGGTGTGTGTTATGGGCTGTAGGGGGTATGGGTGTGTGTCATGGGGGTTTAGGGCTGTGGTGGGGCTGTAAGTGTGTAGTGGGGGTTTAGGGATGCTAAAGATTGTGAGGTGCCGCTTTGCAAGACTCCCCTACACCTCCACCACAAACCACCGACACCCCACCACACACACCAACAACTGCCCCCACATACACCTACACCCCCATCACATCCCCACACCCCCACCACATACCTAAGCCCCACCACACCCACGCACCACACCTGCCACCACACACCCCTAAATCCCCATACACCCCTACAGCTCCACAACACACCCACCACACAAACATAGGACCTCACCACACACACCTACACCCCAACCACACCCACCACACCATACCCACTCACCCCTACACCCCCACCACTAAATCCACACACACACCAAAATCCTCACCTCACCGTTAGACCTCCTCCATACAAACATATGCCCCCCCACCACATACACACCATACACCCCAACCCCACCATACACACTCACCGCACACCCCTACCAAAATCCTCACCACACCCCTACACTTCCACCACACAAACATACACCCCCACCAGACACACCTACACCCCTCAACCCAACTACACCCCCCTCAACCCCCACTACACCCCCTCAACCACCTGATATTTACACACACTTGATAGTAGAAGGAACGGCTTCTAACCAAGCAAAGCATTACAGAGAATGGCATTGTGTGCCATCTGACGAGAGAGTTATGCAAACTGAAAGGTTGTTGGCCCCAAGCGCGGCCGTCAGCGGGGAGGGGAGTGTTTGTTTGTTTGTTTGTTGTTGTTTTACGTCTTAGCAACAAATAAGGTCATATCAGGACTTGTGACAGTGCGCACTCATGGCGACTTTATAGTGCTGTCCCACTGGGAAACCAGACCGCCGGCACCATGAGTCACATTATCCTGACACTGAGCCCTGTCCTAATAATACAGAGCGCTTGGCTAGGAAAGAACAAGTATACATTTTTAAATCATTGGTTTGACTCGACCAGGGTTCGAACCCACGAGCTACCAGCACGGGAGACGGACGCTGTTTTGTGTGATGTTGTTTACGTTTTGGTGCATATGATTTTTTAATGTATCTTCTGAGTAGTTTTTTAGGGACCTGCCAATTTTGTATTCATAGTGATTTGTGCTTTTGAGCTTTTTCCTGGTTACATATAGTAGTTTGTGGTCGCTTATACCCCAGCTTCTAGTGCCCCATTTTGTGGCATGGCTTGAGTTGGTTAGTATTAGTTCTATATGCATGAATATAGGGGTCTACCAGCAGATACTGGGACATATACCAGTCTGTGCAACAGGAGTGTGTGGGTGTGTGTGGGTTTTGCGCCTGAACTCTTCATATGTACATATGTATATATGTGTATATGTATATATGTATATATGTATATATTCATATATGTATAGATGTATAGATGGATAGATGGATATATGTATAGATGTGTTGCTGTATAGATGCATATATGTATGTATATACAGTAAAACCTCTCCAAATCGACCGACCATGTGACCGATTTTAAATGGTCCATTTAGAGAGATTTGTCAGAGTGCACATTAATTATATATATATATATATATATATATATAATTTGACCATGGTAATTGAACCGAGGTGGCTGGTTCTGGGAATCTGCGAATCAGATACGCCCTTCCTACAGTCACTGCCCCCCCCCCCCCCCCCCCCCGCACACTCACAACCACTGGGCACAGTGTGTGAGTGTGGAGGGGGCAGAGGGGAGGTATCTACGTCGGCGCGGGTGTCGGTGTGGGGGCCGCCCCACCCCTCGGGGCTGGGAGACAGGAGGCTGGATTGTCTGAGCATCCCATAGTACCCGAGGAGGCGGGTGGCCCGAGGGAAGACGCCGGCGGGACCGGCGGTGTGGAGGTGGTTGACGACAGCGGCGATGTGGTGAGGCAGGAGAGGCGGGGCCGGCCGCGGGACGTGGGCGGAGGCACGCTCCCCGCCTCGGCAGACGTCCAGGGCAGGGCGGGATCCGAAGTCGGTGGGGTCGCCCCCGGCGGCCTCTACCCAAGAGCGAGCCCCAGATAGGGCGTTGCGGACGGAGGCAGGGGCAATGGAGTCGGCGTAGAGGGCGGCTGTGTAGGCCGCGACGTCGAAGGCGGTGGGGGCCAGAGGGTCGCGCCCGTGAGCCGAGGCGAAGGTGACGTAATCCTCAGCCTGGCGGCGGCGATTTTTCCAAGTGGCCAGCGCGAGGGCGGCGATCCTGAGTCCGTTGACAGCCGCCACCTCAGCGGAGGAATAACCTAGAATCAGAGCCCAGGATTGTAGGGGAACTCATCGTGATCGGGGTGGATGTAGGTGAGACCGAGGCAGGCCACCTTGGTCCGTGCGAGCTCGGTGCAGGGCCCGGGGAGATGGGCACGGCTAAGGGCATCCGCGAGGATGAGCTCCGCCCCAGGCTTATGGAGGATGGCGAGGGTGAATGATCCCTCGGCGGCCATGAGCCATAGGTCCTGGGCGCATGTGCCGAGGACCGCATCGCGGGCCCGCCCGGAGTCGAGGGCGGCCGCGGAGGCCAGCTTGTTGGTGTTGATGACAACGGTGGCCCCCACGACGTCGCAAGGGAGGAGGGCTTGGAGGGCAACAACCAAGTTGACGGCCTCGAGCTTGTGGATGGTGGGATATCACTCCCGGTAGGCCGAGGAGTATCCTCGGGCATAGCAGTGAGTGGGGGAGTAGGACCCCCCGCCAGCGAGGCAGGAGTCGCACTCGAAGTCGCGTCAAAGGCCTGGCAGGCCCTCAGGAAGGTGCACTCGCACCCAACAAAGTCATCCATGTAGACGAGGGCGTGGAAGCCCTCGCGGCGGAGGACCCATGCGACTGCGGAGGTGACTCGGACGCAGGCGGCAGCGGGGGAGCAGCAGCCAAAGGGGAGGGCGAGGTCGACGTAGGTCGCGCCATCGAGGGTGATGCCGTAGAGAGGGCAGGAGAGAGGGTCGGCCCGGAGCTGACGGTAGGTGCGGCAGATATCCGCCATCCAGGTGTAAGCTGCGGGGCCCTCTGCAACGAGGCGGCGACCCACGTCGGCGACACTGGGGAGGCTATAGGCGTGGGGCCTGCCGAGGAACTCGCGCCTCGGGATGCCAGCGTTGACGCTGCAGACCGGGGGGTATGAGAGGTCAACGATGACCCGCCTCTTGCTCGGATCGGACTTGGGGCGGGTCATGATGGGGAAGACCTGGGCCCAGGGCATGAAGGGGGGGGCGAGGAAGGGGCCCGCAAGGGTGCCGTGGGCAAGCTCGGTGGCTATGAAGTCGCGGAGGTGGGTATGGTGGTCCGGGGCTTCACGGTGGTTGGTGTAGGTAGGGTGGGGGGGGTGCTGGCAGAGTAATTGGCGGGAAAGCCAAACTCGAGGAGATCAACTAGGTCTGCGTCATGGTATCCGTGGAGGCGGGCGCGCCAGGCACGGATCTGGAGGCCTGAGGGGAGGGGGATGCGGGCGGCCATAAAATTAGGGAGGCCCGCGATCCGGAGGGCGTCATAGGCACGGGAGAAGGTGGGGTAGCGGTCCCATGTGGGGGCGGAGAGGTGGGGCCAGATGGAGAGGAGGGTGGGGCGGTATTGGTGGGGGGAGGGGCCGCAGGAGGGGGCGGCGGGGAGGGTGTCCTGTATATCAGGATCGACGACGTCGGCGATGGGTTCGCCTAAGTCGCCGAGGGGGGAGGTGGGTGGAGGGGGGTCAGGGGCGGGGGAGGGTGTGTGGGTGTGGTGTGTGGGGGGGGGAGGGGAGGGGGGAGAGGCGCGGTTGTTGTGAGGGAGAGGGGAGGGGGGCCCATGGGCCGAGGGGCAGGGGAGGGTCGGGGGTATGGCCGGGGGAGGGCGGGAGGCCGGAGAGGTGGTGGAGGTAGGCGGTGTCGCCGGGGGAGGGCACGAGGCGGCGGCGGCGGGGGTGGTGGTGGGGGGCGGTTGTGGTGGAACACTGCTGGCGGGGAGAGGGAGGGGCGGCAGGGGCGGTGGTGGTGGAACACTGCTGGCGGGGAGAGGGAGGGCCGGCAGCGGCGGCAGGGGAGAGAGGGCCGGCAGGGCCGGCAGGGGCGGTGGTGGTGAGACACTGCTGGCGGGGAGCAGGAGAAGTTACGTAACAGGCTGGGGGAGGCGGTAGGTTGGTGGCGGGGCGGGGGAGGGTTACGTAACGGACCGGGCGAGATGAGAGGGCCTGCGGCGTGGGGGGTCCCCCGGGTGTTGCGTCGGCCCCGGTGGTGGGCCGGGGGGCGCCCTGTGGGTGGGCGGAGGACTTCCGGTCGCCTAATTGCAGCTTCTGGTATTAGACCGTTGGGTGGGCGGCTTGTGACGTCACAGGGATGATGCTGACATGTGTGTTGGGGGCAGATGGTCGGGGGATGTGAGGAGCCCTCCCGGGAGGAGGGTCGCCGCTGGGAGTGGCTGGTGCTCGGGCTGCGTGGTGGGGGGGCGGCCATTAGGCCGGGTTCTCCTGGTGCGCGCCTCGCCCGAGCCGGGTGGGCTGGTCGCCGCCGCCGGACTAAAAATCCGCCGAGGGGGTGGCGGGCGCGGCAGAGGCGCGTTCCCAGAGGCGCTTTGTGTTGCACACCGCCTCACTATGCATGGTGAGGATGCGCCTCACGTTGGCACAGTAGGCGCAGGCATGGCGCCTCTGGGCGTCCTGCTCCCCATGCGCCTCACCGGTGGGGGTGAGGTAGCATGAGGCGGGATCCCGGTTCCAGGCTGAGCAGGGGACCCCGTAGGCTTCTCGGGTGTAGGGAGTTCTGGTGTCGGTCTGGGAGGCGCGCGGCTGGGGGGCGGCCGCGGGGTGGGCGGCGGCGGAGGCCCGTGAGGTGGGTGCCTTGGTGCCCGCGACGAAAGTGACGGGGGCGGTGAGGACATCCAGGTGGACGGCGTTGATGGTGATGGGGTCGAGCCATCCGTCCGGGAGGCACCCGTCGGCCACCCACGCGAAAACCATCTCGGACCAGCGCCGGACCGTGGGCCAGTGATGCGTGACACAATCGCACTGGACCATGAGGTTGTGGTAGAGGAGGCCCGGGATGGAGTCTGAGGGGAAGGCGGGGTGGGACTCGAGCATCCTGAGGGCGAGGTTGTACTCCTCCAGGGTGGCCTCTCCCATTTTGACGCCTTCCCCTTGGGGCCACGCTCAATGAGATCGTGGGGGAACACGCAGCCCTGGGGAATACCTCTGCGTCGTCCCGTGTTCTGCGCCTCGGCGGACTCCAGTATTTTGCGGACCGCCTCGGCCGCCGAGGTGGGGCTGTGGTCGGGGGCGGAGGCGAGTAGGGTCCGGGAGGCAAGCGTGCGCGTCGCGGAGGCTGGGCGCCTCATATTCTGCAGGTAGAGAGGGTGGACGTCCGAGGCACTGGGAGGCGGGGCGGTCAGCTGGCGTTGTGTCGCGGGGGCGGCGCCTGTGGCCTCGCGGGTGAGGCCCTCCATGAAGTCCGTGAGGCGCTCCAGGACTGAGGGAGCCGAGGGAGGCGGAGGCGCAGGTGCCGGTGCGGGGGCCGGGGGCGCCCCCTGGAGGAGCAGGCTCTCCACGAGTCCGGTGAGGCGTTCCACGGCACGGGAGTTGGCGTCGATCCGATCGTCGGCTGTGGAGGCCCGGTCCGGGGCCTCCTCCCTGGCGGCAGGCCGAGGGGAGGAGGGCGGCGACATCGCGGAGGCAGAGTCGGGCATGGAGGAGGGCGGCGTGGCGGCTCCTCTCCTGGATGCGCGGGCGGCGCGTCGGCCTCTTGTGCGCGGCATGACTGGCGTAGGCCGGCGATATGAGGGTCGCGGAGGCATGCAGGCAGCAGGAGGGGCGAGCCAAATAGAAAATGGGTAGGAGTGCATCTGGCAGGGCGAGGAGGCGCAATACAAGCATTACGACCAAGGTTTAAGATTGACATAAATGTCTAGATATATACACCAACGATGTGTGGTCTTTCACAGCGGACGAACATGTATGTTAAAAGTGAAATATAGTTAAGGATGAACCAGTAATACAATAAGATACTGTAAGAGATTTAAAAGGGGGGGGGGGGGGGGGAAGATGTCCTAAATTAAGAAACAAATAGTCACTTAGATATATAAGGGAAAGACCTGAAATCATTCATGTTAATTTAAGTAAATCTATGAAAAGGAGATGTTATGTATACAGGTCAGAGGTCACGATGACGTCATGACTAAGGCATGCTGGGAAAGGGTTAGTAAATAAACAGTTCCATCATGCAGCTCACGGTGTCAACACGTTCATTACAGGTGCTGCATCACCACAGCTGGGCTGCCCGGGCTGCGCCGACCATTGCTTTAATGCGGGCGAGAACCGCAGGTCGGCCACACCGTCATGGCATATTATTGAGTGATTGCCTGTCAAGACCGACACAGCTCCCTCAGATGCGGTTCCAACCGTAAACTTTTTTCTTCTTCTTTTTGTTTAATCAGATGGGCGTATCCTCAGCCAGGCACGATTATTGTTGTTGATTACATTCAATAAAACGTATTCCCACACTGGTTTGCCTGTTTTGCCTGCAGCGTAACTTACATATATATATATATGTGTGTGTGTCAATGTACCACTCCCTTACCACATCTCATACAAAGGAATATTTCGCAGGTGGGATGGGCAACCAATATACTTTGTGTTTTATTTTGCCACCTTGCGTGTTAATGATCTCTGCTCAGAGACCGTGACAAGTACACATTTCTCAAATGCTGTTTACTGGTAATGCGTGTGTAGTTTCCTTTGAGAATAAGTTGGTTGGTTGTTGGAATTTTACATCCTGGCAACATTAAAGGTCATATCAGGATAGGTACCTACAGACTTGTGACAGTGTGCACTAATGATGACTTTATAGTGCTGCCTCACTGGGAAATCAGGCCACCAGCACCATGCCGCGATATCCCTCTCAGTCACATTATCCTGACACTGACCTACACAGTCCTTGCCCTATCCTATTAATGCTAGTCATTGGTTTAACTTGACCGGGAATCGAACTCCCAATCTCCCGCATGGGAAGCCTGTGCTCTACCGATTCGGCCACAGCGTCCGATATATACATATATATATATACATATTTATAAATAAGTATATTTAAATATGTATAAATGTTATAGAAAGGAGACAAAAATAAAAACAATTTTGGAATCATCCAATGCCATGTAATCTATATTTACCACACAAACTGAAATTGTAGGCAGTGGCTATTACAACTGATAGCTTCATTTATAACATGTATAATACATTTATTAGTGAACTCAAATTGCATGCAGTGTACTATTACGACTGATTGTTTCATCGATGTATCAACTAACTGTACTGTATGGCTGGAAGACCAGTGCTCTGGTCATGACAAGACATTATTCAAGGAATAAACTACATTTACTATAAATTGGGTCATTCTCTAAAACTGGTCACTAAAGTGTGACATGGAAACCAAAAGTGAAAACCTTCCAAATAATAACAGAAATCATTACAAATAATAGCAGAATCCATGTTTCTACAAAGGTTGACATGACAGAAAAATATTTGGTCTCCATGTTACGATGCTGATAATTACGTATTTCTTTTATTAATAGCAAATCAAATAACTATTATAGCCTCTGTCTGTTAGGTTTGTTAGCAGTTCTACATGTATTGAATCTACCTACAAAGGAAATCAAAATTGTACTATGATTTTGTGCTAGAGTGAAGATGTGATAACTTACACATCGACAACATGCATTTAACCAAACTTTTGTTGAACTTTTTTCTTGTAAGACATAACATTGTTTGCTTAAGTGTAATCAATCAAATCTTGTTTGACTTTGTTGTGTATGTTAAAATAATGTTCTGGATCTATCTTTGATTTTCATGTCATACAATTGATATTAATGTATTGCTCAATTTGCATAACAATCTAAATAAAAAAGTGAAATATATGTTTTGTTCATCTCTGACATATACACAACATGTCGACAACACCATAGCAATGAGGTTTTAAATTATTATTACTACTGTTTATAAAGCAAGTGGCATGTGAAATGTCCTAAAAATGTCAAGCTTTCTATGGAAAAAATTTGGTGTTGGAGTCACATTGGTTTCCATGCTATACTGTTATTTATTGGGTGTGAGCATCATTTGACCTACTTAGAAATGTCAGAATATGTTTATTTTCAATTATTCAGATGCAAAAGACATACACTTTCAGGTAGCTTGTATATATAGACTTTGACAGTATTTCTATTTTGTGGTACTGATGTCACAGTATTGGTACACAACTTCTGAGAACGACCCATATACACAACATATGTGGAGTATGTAAAAAATAACACCTATTGACACAGCGAGTGGAGATTCACGACTGGTTTATTTTTACATCCAAGCTTACCATGTCAACTAAATGACGTCACCCTCTCGCACTGGGCCTGAAGATCACGAGACCATACCCACGTAGCAGCACGACGCTATTAACATATATTATATATATATATATTTGTTTACAATGTTGGATATACCGTACATCATTTATCGGGGTAACTCGTATATAATTCACAGTATAACTGAGTTTGTCAGGGACGTTCCTTCTTCCATGACAGTAATACAAATATATGTGACTCCAATGGTGAAGTCAATATCAAAATTTTTTTTTTTTCTAAATTCATTCAGAACAGTGAAAATGACATGTCTTAATGTTTAAGATGTATCTTACTTAACATTGAATAACTTCATTTGAGCTTCAGCCTTACACAATCTCAGATTGTGGTATATTTTGTACAGAAATGATGTTCTATCACACACAATTTAACTTTAATACAGTTTCTTAAATGTAACAATTTGCCCACTTCCCTTCATCAGTAATGTATTTTTTCTAAAGCAATATGTTCTCTACCTGCCCGTTTATTATAGTATTTTTCCAGTAGATTTTGTAGTTTTTGAATTTTGACTATTTTAGACTTTTGAATCAAGGGTTTTAAATGCAGTTCGGTTGTAGGTATTTTAGAACGTAATCTGCGGTTCATTAATAACTGTGCCGATGAGGCGTTGATGGTTACTAATGGAGTATTCCGGTAGTTTAATAAGGCTAAATTGCAATTTATGTTACTAGATTGTGCTTTAAAAAAAAAAAATTTGTTATTGTTTGTACATAATGCTCTACTTGGTCGTTACTTTGTGTGTAATGGGGTTTGAGTATTTGTGGTCGAATCCATATTCTGTTGCAAAATTTCTACATTCTTGACAAGCAAACTGTGGGCCATTGTCTGAAATGAGTATTTCTGGTATCTCATGGGTACCAAATATTTCTAGTAATGATTTAATTGCCTCTTTACTCGTTGTTTTGGTTAATTCTCTGACTTCTGGTAATATAGAAAAATGGTCAATTACTAGTAAATACTTTCTATTCTCAATTTGAAAAAGGTATGTTCCCACTTTTTTAAAGGGACTGTTCGGCACCTCATGTGATATCAATGGTTGAGTGTGCGGAATATTTCTGTGTTGTTGGCATGTTGCCATCTACTCACCATGTCTTCTAATTGATTGCTCATGCCCGGCCAGAACACCTTGTCTCGGGCGAGCTGCTTGCATTTAATTACGCCCATGTGCATTTCATGTATAATATCTAATACTTCTCTTTGGAGACTTTTAGGTATGATTAATTGATTCCCTCTGAATAACATGTTATTTTCCATAGTTATTTCCATTTTAAATGTAAAAAATGGTTTTACGTTTGTCGATAGCTTTTGTTGTTAATTGGCCACTCAGTTTTAACTAACCGTGTTACTTCTCACAGCGTGTCATCTACCAGTGTGTCGTTTTGTACTCGTTGTAGCATGTTTGGTGATATGTCGATACTAGCTACGGACAAATTGTTGTCGAAGAGGTCATTTGGCGCAGTGCTAGTGGTGTGGGCTTTTGACAGTGTACCTGCAAAATACATATTACATCCATTTATATGTATGACATTTAAATTTTATTTTTGCAGACGCATCCACATTCGGCGCATATGCGCAGACAACATGTGTAACGGTTTAGACATTACATTTACTAATGGCTTATGGTCAGTTTCGATGGTTATTTGTTTTCCATATACATACTCATGAAACTTCACACACCCGAAACAGATAGCTAGCAGCTCTTTTTCAAAGACCGCATAGCTAGCTTGAGTATCGTCCAGAGCCTTTGATGCCATAGCTACAGGTCTACTGCTTTGAAATAATGTTGCTCCTAACCCAGATTTAGAATCGTCTACTTGTATAGTTACTCCTTCGTTAACATCATAGTATTTTAATACGGGAGCAGATATTAACAGCTGTTTTAACAAATTAAAGGCTGCTTGTTGCTCATGCTGCCAGTGCCATGCTATTTCTTTTCCTAACACCGAACATAATGGTTTAGTAATTTCCGAAGATTTTGGAATGAACTACTTAAAACAATGCTGAATACCTGCTTTATCGGTTGGCTCTAGCATGTCTGTAATTGCTTGTACGCGTTCTGCATTCAGCTTAGGGCCTTGTTTTGTTCATATATGTCCGACATAATTAACCTGCATTTGACAAATACAGGATTTTTTAGGATTCAATCTTAAATTTGCTTTTCGTGCTCGAATAAAGACTTGTTCTAAGTTATAATTATGTTCTTGAATTGTAGTGCCATATACCAAAATATCATCCGTTACGGCATTGACTCCTGGCAAATCACTCAAAATAGTATTCATTTCACTAATGAATATGTCGCTGGCCGTTTTTATGCCAAATGGAAGACACGTATATCTATACCTACCCCATGGGGTATTAAATGTATATAACTTAGAACTTTTTTGATTTAATTCAATTTGCCAATAGCCACTGTTGGCGTCCAAAACAGAGAAGTATTTGGCTTTAGCAGTTTTTTTAATTACTTCCTCTACTGTGCGTGTTGGATACGGAGTCCATAATATAGCCTTATTTAATTTTGTTGGGTCTAGATACACCCAGATTTTGTTTGGCTTTTTGACTATTGTTATTGAGGTGACCCATGGGGTAGGTTGTTCTTGTTTTATATGTGAATAGCGTCATGCTGTTACGTGGGTATGATCTCGCGGTATTCAGGCCTGTCAACCCTGGTCAACGCCATGTCCATGGGTTCTTAGATATCTGACACCATGTAAAGAATAACATGTATCGACACAGCGAGTGGAGATTCATGACTGGTTTATTTTTACATCCAAGCTTACCACATCAACTACATGACGTCACCCTCTCGCACCTAGCCTGAGGGCTGCTAGACTACACCCACGTAGCAGCACGACGCTATTCACATATATTACAGAGTATATTGTTTGTTTGGTGTTGTTTTACATCCTAGCAACATCTAATGTCATATCAGGACAGGTACCAATTTGTGACAGTGCGCACTCATGGCAACTTTATAGTGCTGCCCCACTGGGAGACCAGGCCACCATGACCTGATACCCCACTCAGTCACATTACCCTGACACTGAGCCAACCAGTCCTTGCCCTATCCTAATAATGCCGAGCGCCTGGCTAGGAAGTGACAAGTATACATTTTTAAGTCATTGGTTCGTCTCAACCAGCGTTCGAACCCACGATCCCATGGTGTACCAACACGGGAGACGGACACTCTATGTCATTCAGCCATCCCGTCTGGTTATACATGGAGTATAAAGCATTTATACAACTATTATTATTGTTTACTATTGTCATATATCTATATTCTCTGTGTGGGATTCGAACCCACAACCCTAAGCCCGTGCGCTGAGCGTGCTCGCGGGCAGTGACTGACGGATCGGCCGCTAATTGGCTGCCATTGGGCGCGGTGGGAGTAGCGTACCACCCGCCACGTAGGCCTATGCAGTATAACCCCGTTAAACTAAACTTGAAGGGACCCTAGAAATTTGTTTGGATTAACCGATCATTGGTTTAACCAAGCTTTGACTTCAACTTTGACTTGACTTTGGCAAAAACTTTGGTGCATTATGAATGTAAGACACAATGTATGTGGACACTATGATTATTGTTTTATGCATATACAGTTTAACCTCATTAATCCAAACTTGTTTCGGCGACCCCTCAAAATACTACCATTTATCATATAAAAAAAGTCTTAGATGACCTTAAAACCACATGAAAGTTTGGTTTAACTGTACCGGAAGTGGCCTGGGGTCGATAATTTTGTTTGGATTAACCGATACTTTGGATTAACCCACGTTGATTTAACCAATTTTTTTTAATGATAAATTATAGTATTTTGCCGGGCGACCGAAAAAAGTTTGGATTAACCGATCATTTGGTTTAACCGAACATGCCTTAACGGGGTTGTACTGTAATATCTAGCTTTGAGTGAATGTACTGAGTCGCTCCGAGCATGACTAACATCATGCGCAATGTGCGGGGACAAGCACGAACCCCCCCCCCCCCAAGGTTCAAAGTGTAAGTGTACGAAGATGCCCAAGCGGGCGATCAAGCCGGAGCACGCTGAGGACGAAGCGGACGGGGGTTCGGGTGAGGAACCGCCAGTGGCAGCGGCGTCCGGCACACCACGGCCGGAGTAGCATGTAATCTGGAGGAATATGAAGAAGATGATGAGGAGCGGGATCTGAAAAGGGAGCTGGCAGCCCGGGCGCGGGAGCATCGGAAGCAGGCACTATGGGCGGAGTTGGAGAAGAAGCAGATGGAGCCGGTGGGGGAGCCGAAGGCTTCGTGAAAAAGCCAGCGAAAAAGAAGCAGGCAGCGGCGGCGACAGGGCCTGACGACTCTCCGAGTGATAGCAGCTCATCTAGCGGCGAATTTGACTCTGGTAACGAGGCTCGAGGCTGGAGACGGAGTGGGTAGCAGGCGGCGACAATGCCGAAAATGCAGTAAGTTTTCCCTAAACCAGTTTATGAAGGAGGAGAAAAGCCTTAAAAAAGTCAATGCTATGGAGGTTGTCTATACTGCCCTGATGTGGGGGGTGGAGTGTGGCAAGGTGGTGGGGATGAACTATGACGATCTGATGGGCTTAAAGGTCCATGTCACTTATCTGGCTATGCATGCCACCACCTGTACCTACACAGACATAGCTTACTGGGGCTATGATAAAGCAATCCAAGCGAAGGCCAAGATCAAGGGTTTGAAGGCCTTCAAGATGGGAGATCAGGAGATCTCAATTTTGCATTTTAATGTGGACAATTGTGGGAGCATGCGTGAGGCTAGGAAGCCGACACTCACTGGTTACTCGGGCAAGTGGGTCGACGGTCCCAAAGAATGCTACATCCACAATTACAACAAGGACGGTTGTACGCTGCGGCGTTGTGATTATGAGCATAAATGCCTGATTTGCAAATGATCTGAGCACACGATTGAGGCATGCAAGAAGTACTGACTTTGTACGGTTGTGGGCCAGCCGGCATGGCTGGCTGACCTAGTTCTGCCACATGGGGATGCGGCAGCTGCCATCTCGTCGGTGAGTGACTCAACAGTGAAGACCGGCTCTGCCAACCCTGATCTGGAGACTATATGTATGGACGTTGACGACATTGTTTCTGCTGCAGACTTTAATGACATTGTTTCTAGTTCGGGCTGTGTGGATGATAAAGGTGGCCATTTTGTTGACATTGATGATTGTGTTAGGGAGTTTGTTTGTGTTGCCACAGGGCTAATATTGATCCTAAATGTGTTGCTAGGCCTGATTTGGGCTTTGATGTTGAGTTTTTGATAACATGTGTTTCCCAGCGCCTGGCCGCGATTCGGGATGGGTCCGGTGACATCCACCCTGGTCTGAGCAACGGCAATGCTAATTGGCTCAGGTTGGTCAGCCGGGATCCAGCTCGACCAATCGCTGATGGGCTACTATGCTCGCTCTGGGTCGTCGACCAAAATGGCATCAGATGTTGTGAAAAGTGGATCGAGATCTTCAATACCTGCCTGCAAGGGAATTGTAAGTGTGAACATTATATTGAAGGTTTTGTGGGCCAGCTTTGGCTGTGTAGGATGTTTGCCTAGGCGATGTGCCGTGATGATACTGATCCAGACTGGGAGTACCGTGGAGCTTGTTTTGGCTTTCGAAGGATTGACCCAGAGTGTGTGAGTACATATTTCCATGGGAACTATTCATCAATAACAAAGGGTCTCACCAGGGAGCGCATGGCTGTCAGAGTACAGGGTGAATTGATGCGGGCATCCTTACTGTGGTGGATGCTCCTTGTGTGTGTTTACATCCTTTCGGTGCTGTGCCAAAGGAGCATAATGACTTTCGGGCGATCGTTGACTGCTCCATGCCTACTGGATTTTGTGTTAACGACCACCCCGGTGGCCGTAGGACCAACTTCAGCTACAACTTGGTTGAGACTGTGACATCGATGCTCCAGGAGGGAGACTAGACCGCAACTATCAACATTTTGAATGTGTATAGGGCGGTTAATATCCACCCTGCATGTCGGGAGAGACAAGGCCTCAGTTGGGACTTTGGTCATGGGATTGTGTTCCTACGGGATAACAGACTGTGTATGGGCCTCAGTAGTAGCCCTTTTGTGCTTTCAAAGATAAGTGATATTGTTGTGAGGTGCATGGTTAGGGAAGGTTTCCCTGAGTGTGTTAACTATCTTGATGATTTCTGGGTGATTGGCAGAACAGTAGAAGGGTGCACCAGTGTGCACCTCTGCCCAGATTGCGTTGGTGGCCATCCTAGCATGTATGGGCTTCTATATTAGCTTTAAGAAGCTATCGACTCATGTGAGGGTCACAAGGTTTCTCTGTATTGATATTGACTCCATTGAAATGGAGCTGAGGCTTCCATTAGACAAGCTTGAGAAATTGTTGTCACAGTTAAAAATGTACACCCGGAGACGGAAGTCCACTAGATTGGAGTTGGAAGGCCTGGGAGGGGGGGGAGGGGGGGGGGCATCTAGCTCACTCCTGCAAAGTGGTACATGGTGGAAGGACCTTCTCCAGGAGAGTTCTATGACCTGATCACTTCGGCTAAAAAATCAACACATAAGGTATGCCTAAATGAAGATTTCAAGCTTGATCTTCAATGGTGGTTAGAATTTGCATCTGAATTTAATGGCAAGGGCAAAATAATTCTGTCGAGGGATGCAGCTGTATCGTTCTATAGGGCTGCCTCTATGTTTGGGTTTGGGACCCTCCATGCGGATGACTGGGTGGCAGGTGCCTTTGATTTTAAATCAACGAAGTAGCTACTGGGTCGGTTGAACCTCCATTTTGAATATGCGGATGATGCGGGATGTAGGTCTGACAACATTAACGTCTTGGAGTTGTGGCCCATTCTGGTGGGTATGAGGGGCTGGGGCTCGGGTTGGCAGGACAAGACCATGATATTTGTAACTGATAACACTCAGGTGATGGTGGCTCTTAATATGGGCCTGAGCAGAAACAAGACCACGATGGCATGGCTTAGGTTGATATTTTGGGCCTCAATTAAATACAACTTTGATGTTCAGTCAGTATACATTGATCAACACAAAAGTGACTGTTATTTGTGACAGCCTGAGCAGACTGGACAAGTTCCAGAGTCTTGCTAGAATCAGGGATGTGGATCATGCCACCAAATTGTGTTGACATAATATCTTTACTTGCTGATTTCGCTCCAGGTTGGGACAGGCTACTGGCTGAGAGGCGGAACTTTGAGAGCAACCACTACACAGGCTTGACAATCTGCACAAGCTCAACACAAGTGAAAGCCTACTTGACCTTCTGTGAGAAATTTGAGGACCGGATTTCCCCATATCCGTGCGACTCGGATCAGGTGTCTGTATATGTAATTTCTGGCGAGGAGGTTGTCTTACTCATCCATTAGTAACTACTTGAGTGCTTTGAATAATCATTTGAAGGATCTGGGCTGTGCTCCGATTGATTATGCTAATCATGTGTAGGTATATCGGCCATGTGCCTATAATATCTAGCTTAAAATGTATTTTTGAATAAAGGGGAACGTCTATTAGTGGCCAACCAGAATGCTCCTCATTCCAACTACTGTCTTGTGTCTTAATAACTAATAATATATAGACACACTCTTGGCCGGCCACACAGAATAAAAATAGAGGATTTCCATGTCCCCCCTCTGCTGAATATCGGAATATTTTACGATCTGACACGTTGTCTGAATCGGTAGGGCACAGGCTTCTGTGCGCAAGGTCAGGAGTTCGAATCCCAGTGGAGTCAAACCAATGATTTATAGCATTGATATGTGTTGCTACCTAGCCAGGCACTCGGCATTACTAGGATATATCAGGGAATGATTAACTCAGTATCAGGATAATGTGACTGAGTGGGATATCGAGTCATGGTGCTGGCCACCTGTTCTCCAGTGGGGCAGTGCTATAAAGTCGCCATGAGTGTGCACTGTCATAAGTCGGTAACCATCCTGAGATGACCTTAGATGTTGCTCGGACCTAAACCAGCAAACAAGCAAAGGTCCATGTGATTAACAGAGCATGACTTCTACTGGTGACAAGCCATACATATATACATCTATATATATACACATATATATATATATATATATACACATATATATAGACATGCAGACCGCTGTATCCTGACAGAGTTTTCGACTGTTCACCTATGAACATCCGCCTACCAGAGACCATCTGTGACACTACATAGTGTTCACCTATACGCTAACTGATACGGACCGATCACAGCCTGTGTTGCGCACAACATAGCATTCAACCACACACTTTCTCATGAGAAGTTGTGACGAACGGCTAATTAAGGTAAGCGACATCTGCAACTACAACCAGCCACCAATATCATTATTAATATTTGCATAAATCATGTATTTATAAACACACATATATATATATACATGTAATGGAAGCACAACATAACACTTGTACGGTCGATACATCATTTATTACAATTCACAGTCAAACAATGGATCGGGCTGGGCCAAGTGCCTTACCGTTAGGATAAGGAAAAATAAAGAAAAAGATAAAAGTTTGAAAGGGTCTATAGAGTAGCAGTGTTGCAAATGGACTGACGCGGCTGGGGCGCGCTCGCAAGGTATACCCATCGTCGAGCACCATCTGGTGGTACAATCTTGCGCGACTTGTCTCCCTTTCTTTGTTAATGAGTTGTTGAGAGTTACACACTGGAGGTGAGGAATGACAATCCTGAGGAGTGTTTGTGAAACACGCCGGTTCCAGACGACCGGTGTTGCGGTTTCCGAGGCACACCAGTTTGCCAGTGACACATCGCTTCTGCGCATGCGTCAAAATCGAACAGCGTCGTCACTAAGCTTATAAATTTAATATAATGTTTTTGGTAAAGATGTTTTCTATATGTGTCCCAAACGATTTGTTTCTAGGTGGTGTGGTTTTAGAGATATTTCACTTTTTCTGTATTTTCTGTATGAAGATTGCTCACGACCATTGACAATGCCTTGAGTTTGACGGTACGTGCAGTGAAAAACATTAGTTTTATTCAAAACTAATAGAAATCCAGAACCCCAACCTTATCAATTTAATATAGTCTTTTTGGTTTTTTATATGTGTACCAAGCGATTTGTTTCTAGGTGGTGTAATTTGAGAGATTTTTGACTTTTTCTGTATGAAGATTTGCTCACGGCCGTTGACAATGCATTTGAATCGATGTGTCCCTGGCAAAATGGTGTGCCTCGGAATCCGCAACTCCGGTTCCCAGATGTTATATAAGTGGAATGCTTGGATAGGGTGGTTGCAAATAGACACTTTCTTGGGAAATTCTTAGGTAAATGTACATCTTCTTCTTGGTGGTCAGTTGGTTGGTTGGTTGCTGGAGTTTTACATCCTGGCAACATCTAAGTTCATATCAGGATGGGTACCGACTTGTGACAGTGCAGACTCATGGTCGTGTTATAGTGCTTCCCCACTGGGAAATTAGGCCGCCGGCACCATGACCTGATATTCCACTCAGTCACATTACCCTAACACTGAGCTAACCAGTCCTTGCCCTATCCTATTATTATTAATGCCGAGTGCCAGATTAGGAAGCAACAAGTATCAATTGTATAAGTGATTGGGTTGACTCGATCGAGAACCAAACTTCTTACCTCCCGCATGCGAGGCACACGCCCTACCGGTTCGGCCACTGCGCCCAGTATTGGTTGTCCATCCGTGGTGATGACAGCAACTCATCATTTGTTGTGCACTCTTCGATGGTCGAGGAGTCACATCTGTGCTCGGAATGAGTAGTTATCGTAAAGATCAGCCTAGGTGGTAGCAGAGCGTTTTTTGTTGTTGAAGATTTATACTGCCTATCATGGATAAGCCTGAATAGGCTTGTTTTCACCATTAGACAGTTTGTCGATAGAAAGCCCGAGCCTACACTTTTACCGACCCAAGGGATTTTTAACCTCCCTCACCACATAGACATGGTAGGAGAGCAACTGGCCTTTGATGTCGCTGTAAGTTATCCACAGCGGTGGAAATCCAAATTGGCAGAGATGGGGGCATGGGGAATTGAACCACCGACCTTCAGATTAGGAGTCAGACCTAGAAAAAAGTCAGACACTCTAACCACTCCACCACAGAGAACACCACGTCTAAAGAAATATGTCAGAATGACCATATGTTTGACATCGAATAGCCAATGATGAAAATCAATGTGCTCTCGAGGTCTCGTTAAATAAAACAAACTTTCGTTTTGGAATGAACAGCGGAATGTACAATATATATGTATATATATGAAATACAATACAGGTGTACGTAGTCATATTTGAAATGAAATCCACTACATGTATATACAAGATTGATATTAAAGTAGATACAATGTACATACAGGCTTCAGAATGTGTTAAATATAGTGCAACTAACAACCATAATAGACATGGTTCATATTATTCAGTAACAATTGGGGTAAGTTACATCACTACAGACACTCATACCGGACTCGGTCCACCGACTCCTGGTGTTCTCTGTGGCAGAGTGGTTAGATTTGACTGCTAATCTGAAGGTTGGTGGTTCTATTCCCTGTGCCGCCCCCCCCCCCCCACCTCTGCCAATTTGGATTTCCATCGCTATATATAACTTACAACGTCATCAAAGGCTGGTTGCTCTGATACCAAGTCTTTGCGGTGTGGGAGGTTAAAAATCCCTTGGGGCGGTAAAAATCGGTTGTGACCTAGCGGGACTGCAGCATTGTCCCACCAGCGGGACGCCCAATGGAAGGTATCCATGCCAAAAGTAGCCAGATAGCACACCACACAGCTACGTACACGCCTATGATATGTAAATAGGACTAGGCTAGTCTAGCAATAAGAGTAGAACAAAATAAAATACATATATGACAAGAAAATTAAAAAAACTAACATAGGCTACTAACCATACCAACCAATTATCTATCTGCTATGCAGGCAATCAAATACCTTATCAGCAGCTACTGTGTGGTAAGATAACACCAACACTACAACTGGCCAGCATTGAAAACAAGCTATGGACAGTCTAAATACAGCCCCAATCAAACAAATTAAAATTAAAAAAATTATTAAACCACGCTGTTAAAACGGCCAGCAGAGTGCTAGTTCTTCGGGCCTTATATAGTGGTTGGCCAGCGTTCGAAACGTCACAAATACGTCAAGGTTTGTAACTGTGCAGTAGATTTCGGCTGCTGACGTCATATCTAATTTACATATGCAAATTTCAGCTAGTTCTCGCCCGTGGTTACTCCGGTGTAGTTACAAAAGACCCGCTAGGCGGGGTAAGCGTTGATTTATAGAATTAGTGTTATGGTTTAAATACAGGTGGCGCCACCAGCTGCGGTGAATAGGTATCCGACTCCGCCTTGTTCAATTAAGTACCCATGGTGCAAGCAACATCGACAATCCACCTTACTTTTAGTTTCAAGTAACTTTTTGTTATCTTTTTTTTTTTTATTGAGGCTGTGTTTATACTGTCCATAGCATATAAGCTCGACTACTCAGGCTTGTTTTCAATGCTGGCCAGCTGTAGCGGTGGAGTTAGCTACAGTAGTAGCTGATAAGGTGTTTAATTACCTGTATTACAGGAGCAGGTAAGTGGTTGCTTTATGGCCCAGTCACACTACGACGTGATGGCCAACGTGAGCCCGACGAGGGCGACTTTCGAAAAACCCGACCTGTCATGCAAATTCGAGGCCAAGTTGGACGACACCACCGCGTGGTCGACGTGGGTGTAACAACGGCATAATGTGTGTGTGTCTGTGCGTGTGTCTCTGTGTCTGTGTGTGTATGTGTGTCTCTGTGTGTGTCTCTCTGTCTCTCCGTCTCTCTGTATGTGTCTGTGTCTGTGTCTGTGTGTGTGTCTGTGTCGGAGGGACGGACAGACAGACAGACAGACGGAAAGACAGACAGAGGGACGGAGATACAGACAGAGAGATGGAGAGACAGAGAGACACACACAGACACACACATACACACACAGACACACACATACATACACAGACACACACAAAGACACACACATACACATACATACACACACAGACACACACAGATACACACACAGACACACACATACATACACAGACACACACATACACATACACCCAGACACACACATACAAACACACACAGACACACACATACACACACACAGAAACACACAGAAACACACAGCACTCGCACTAGCACTAGTAGTAACACTAGTAATACTAACCAAACTACGTTGGCCATTACGTCGTAGTGTGACTGCTCCATAGGCGCACCATAACGTGACGGTGAGCCTAACGGGACCGAGAGCTTAACGTGACTGTAACGTGACCATAACATGACACAAACGTCTTATCACCTCGTCATGTCACGTCGAAGTTTTTTCAACATGTCCAAAACCTCGACATTCTCCGACGAGAGGCGACGACAGGCGACGAGAGTGAACGTGATGTGACGAGAGCTCAACGTGACTTTAACGTGATCCGACGTGATGACGAAAAGTCGCCACGTCGGGCCATCACGTCGTAGTGTGACTGGGCCATTAGTATGGTTAGTGGTCTATGTTAGTTTTTTTTGATTTTCTTGGTATATATATATTTTATTTTTTCTACTCTTATTACTAGACTAGCTTACTCATATATACATATCTTAGGCTTGCACGTGGTTGTTCGGTGTATTATCTGGTTAATTTTGACATGGTTCCCTTCCATTGGCCGTCCCGATGGTGGGCCGTGACATATCACATGCCCCCTTGCAGTGCGGCTTAGTGGGGGTTTCCTAGCCTTGTTTTGCACAGATATTTTTTGTATGTTTTTAGGTCAGTAATTTGTCATTCCTTTACCATTTGGGCATTCCATGCCTTGGCAGCAATTTCCAGTGTGCTCCTTTTGTGAGCTTTGATTTGGCTTCTGGTCTGCCTTAGTAGTGGCATGTTATTAACAAATGTATAAAAAGAAAACATTTAAGCTTTATCAGAGGGAAAACCCATAGTAGTCTAGTACATAAATATTGAGATGTAATTTACAGTATTGAGGGTAATGTTGATATGCTTTTAACTTTTATTTTTCTATTTATTATTTCTCTGGTATAAGCAAAGTATCTGTGTTATTTTTTAAATGGGGAAAGCGCCTCACAAGTATTGTACTTCTGCTTTCTCCTTTTTCATGTGAAAAAATTACTGATATAAATATCAACTTGTGTGTACATTGATCATGTGGAAATAAATATATTATTATTACTAGTGTTCCTTTGTGGTTTCGTTAGGAGCTTAATATCTTGACTGTAGTCATATGCTAAGGTTTTGAACTTTGTCATAAAATCACCAACTTCGGAGATATTTGAAGTATAAACACACACACATTTATTGTCAAAATTGACCATGCAACTTATACAGTAACAGTTTAAAAAAAAGTTTAAAACAAATTGAATTGACTTAGTGTTCCCTTGTGCGCGGCAACAAGTACGTAATAAGTACACCGGTATCAACTTGGAGTTGTAGGTTCAAATCTAGATAAGGTTCTTGCTTTTGAAAAATGTATGCCTTTATCGGACTATGCAACTGTAAGATGGTGGTGTATGCACACAGTCAACTAGCGGTAGACCAAATGAGAAACATAGATAGCAATATATTCAATACATGAATACATGAATACATGCATGCATGTGTGCATACATGTATATGTGTAAATATGTATACCTATAAACATGTATATTGTATGCACTGACTTTACCCTACCTGACTTTACCCGACCTGACTTTACCCGACCTGCCTTTACCCGACCTGACTTTACCCGACTTGAGCTTACCCGACCTGACTTTATCCGACCTGACTTTAACAGACTTGACCTTACCCGACCAGACTTTACTGAGTTGACTTTACCCGACCGGACTTTACCCGACCGGACTTTACCGACTCGACTTTACCCGACCTGACTTTAGCCGACCTGACTTTGCCCGACCTGACTTTGCCCAACTTGACTTTGCCCGAACTGACTTTACTCTACCTGACTTTACCCTACCTGACTTTACCCGACCTGACTTTACCCAACCTGACTTTACCCGACCTGACTTTACCCGACTTGACTTTACCCGACCTGACTTTACCCGACCTGACTTTAACAGACATGACTTTACCCGACCTGACTTTACCCGACTTGAGCTTACCCGACCTGCCTTTATCCGACCTGACTTTAACAGACTCGACTTTACCCGACCTGACTTTAGCCGACCTGACTTTGCCCAACTTGACTTTGCCCGAACTGACTTTACTCTACCTGACTTTACCCTACCTGACTTTACCCGACCTGACTTTACCCGACATGACCTTACCCGACCTGACTTTACCCGACATGACTTTACCCGACATGACTTTACCCGACCTGACTTTACCTGACCTGACTTTACCCGGGGAGGTGTCAAAGCCCTCAGGGGGGGGCCTCCCATCAGCCTAGTCCAAGTCCGGGCTCCACTCAGGTAGTTGAGAACTGCACCAGGTGACCTGAGTGTCTTGTCGAGGTGGGCAATGAAGGCCATGACATCCAGCTGGGTGGGCTTCCATGGTTCGAATCCTCTCGTCCTGGCGAAGTGTGTGTACTTCTTCGACTGCAGGCGCTTGTTCCTCCAGGATGCAGCGGAGAGTCTGGCGTAGAGTAGCTTTAACATGTTATAGAAACACGGATCTGCTCGGCCGCTGTGAGCACCCCATGAGACTACAAAACTCTCCCCTTCATATCACCTGTGATGCCATTAGCCTAATCAAACCAACTCATGAATCAGTACTGAAAAGAGGAAGGAAAACTAGACACACAAATGAACAGTGAATAAGTTGTGCTTTATTGGAGCAACAACTACTGTCCATTCCCCTACATGTGACCTAGCACCCGCACTCCTCACCTTCTGTCCACACTAATTCTCATTACCACTTAGCCTGTATACTGAAAGCAGTGCCCACAGCCCATGGGACAGGAGTCCTATGGCTGTGGATACACTCAATTTGAATAGGTGAATTTAGGTAGCATCAGACAGAGTGTCTGGGGTTCCTGCTCAAGAGTACGTGTGCTTCACTCCAGAGCCAGGACTAGAGTGCCGGTGTCCAGGATGCCTGGAGCATCGATCCTTCATTTACATAAATGCGGTGCATCTCCTATATTTAGTGTGGTCAGTTAGTCAAGGCAGTGTAGGTGACTGAGCAGTCCCACCGTCAGCCACTCAGGCGGCCCCACAGCTGGGGTGGGAGCCCAAACCCCCAGTGGAGCTGGCTACCACCCTACTCAGCTGCAGTTGCCGCCCCGAGTGTATATGCAAATGAGGCTGAGGTTGGGCCTCCCTTATGGTCACAGGGGTGAACCAGCAGTTGGATACAGTTACATTCATATATATATATCCATATATATAGACCAAGAACGTCCCTCCTTGGTGATGGTACATGCCTAGAACTACACATAGGAAATTTCCACCCCTTGGGCAGTTTCCCCTAGAACACAGCTCCCTCTTAATCTTAGGCAGCATGCATGAACATATATTTCACATAGTCTATTCTCATATCATACTGTGATTAGGCATCATTGCTTTTTAGTTTACATAACCTTGTCCCCCTCTGTCATGCAATAATAAAGATGCTCCCTGCCACCATATAATTCTAAACCGAAAATCCGTATATTTTTACAATGTGGTGTCACTCGTTATTAGGCTCACCTGGGAAGAGAAGGGCAAATATACAATCTTCCCAGGTGGGATGGATCTATAGTGGGGGGGCCGTAGGCGTCGATGCGATGATGGACTGTAATCTGTTCGAGGCCTTTTTCCATGCACATGATGCGGGCTCTGGTGTCCGCCAAGGGGTCGGTGTACGCCCTGCTGAGTGCGTCGGCGAGCACCAGTTGCTTCCCCGGCTTGTGGACTACCTTGACGAGACATCTGTTGGTGGCAGCAAATCTCCAGACGTCGCGCGCAGGCACACAGTATTGGGTCACAACCGGCGCCTGATGATAGAACTGCCTGTGATGCCTGGTTGTCGGTATTGACCACCACGGTGTAGTTGTGGGGGTCAGGTGGGACGAGGTTGTTGTGGGCGACCACCACGTTTATTACCTCGAGCTGGTTGATGATGTGGGCACGGTCAGTTAGGTCGAGGGAGTACTCCTCCGAGAAGAAGTTTTTGGGGGAGTAAACCCCACCCCCTTTAAGGGTAGAGTCGCACTCGATTATCCAGTCCTCGCTTGGGTCAGGGTGGAGGAGCACGATGCCGTTTGTCGTTTCGGCATAGCTTAGGAACCAAGCAATGTCCAGTATGTGAAACTCAGTAATTGACACTCAGTATGTGACACTCAGTATGGGATGCTCGGTATGTGACACTCAGTATGTGGCACTCAGTATGTGACACTCAGTAACTGACACACTGTATGTGACACTCGGTGTCTGACACCCAGTATGTGACACTCAGTATGTGACACTCAGTAACTGACACTCAGTATGTGACACTCATTATGTGACACTCATTAACTGACTCTCTGTATGTGACACTCAGTATGTGACACTCAGTAACTGACACTCTGTATGTGACACTAATTATGTGACACTCAGTATGTGCCACTCAGTATGTGACACTCAGTAACTGACACTCAGTATGTGACACTCAGTATGTGACACTCAGTATGTGACACTCAGTATGTGACACTCAGTAACTGACACTCAGTATGTGACACTCAGTATGTGACACTCAGTAACTGACACTCTGTATGTGACACTCCGTATGTGACACTCAGTATGTGACACTCAGTATGTGACACTCAGTAACTAACACTCAGTATGTGACACTCAGTATGTGACACTCAGTATGTGACACTCTGTATGTGACACTCTGTATGTGACACTAATTATGTGACACTCAGAATGTGACACTCAGTATGTGATACTCAGTAACTGACACTCAGTATGTGACACTCAGTATGTGACACTCAGTATGTGACACTCAGTGTGTGACACTCATTATGTGACACCCAGTATGTGACACTCATTATGTGACATTCAGTATGTGACACTCAGTAACTGACACTCAGTATGTGACACTCAGTATGTGACAATCAGTATGTGACATTCAGTACCTGACACTCTGTATGCGACATTCAGTATGTGACACTCAATAAGGCTGCCGGCATCATGACTCAATATCCCCATACAGACACATTATCTCGCTACTGTGCTAACCGGTCCTTGTCCTATCCTATTAATGCTGAGCTCCAGGCTAGGTAGTGACAAGTATCAATTTGATAAGTCATTGCTTTGACTTGGCTGGTATTCAAACTCTCGAGCCTTCACTCTTCTGATTCGGCTACCAGGTCTGGTATTAGAAAACAAGGCGAAGGGATAAACAATCAGATGACATCTTTTCAGCAATCAACAAAAAAACTAATTGTAGGTACAGCTTTCATAGACTTTATCAAAGCCGTTGATACAGTAGATCAAAGAATCAGCCTTTGATACAGTAGATCACACACTAATGTTATACAAACTGGATAAGATAGGGATAAGAGGAAATTCGGTAGCCTGGATAGAGGATTACCTATCGGGAAGACAATACAGAACTAAGGCAAAGGGAAGCTTATCTCCACAACTACCAATCAATAAGTGACACTCAGTCAGTGATGCTCGATATGTGAAACTCGGTATGTGAAGCTCTATATGTGACAACCAGTATGAGACACTCAGTATGTGATACTCAGTATGTGACAGTCAGTAACTGACACTCTGTATGTGACACTCATTATGTGACACTCAGTATGTGAAACTCAGTATGTGACACTCAGTATGTGACACTCAGTAACTGACACTCTGTATGTGACACTAATTATGTGACATTCAGTATGTGACACTCGGTATGTGACACTCGGTATGTAATGCTCTGTAAGTAACACTGAGTAAGTGACACTCAGTATGTGACACTCAGTATGTGACGATCTGGATGTGCTACTCAATATGTGACACTCAGTAACTGACCCTATGCATGTGCCACTCAGTATGTGACAACCAGTATGTGACACTCGGTATGTGACACTCGGTATGTGACTCTGTATGTGGCACTCAGTATGTGGTGCTCTGTATGTGACACTCCATATGTGACACTCAGTAACTGACACTCAGTATGTGACACTCAGTATGTGACAACCAGTATGTGTCACTCAGTAGGTGACACTCAGTAAGTGACACTCAGTATGTGACACTCAGTATGTGACACTCAGCATGTGACATTCAGTATGTGACACTCAGCATGTGACACTCAGTATGTCACGATATGTATGTGACACTCAATATGTGACACTCAGTAACTGACACTCAGTATGTGGCACTCAGTATGTGACAACCAGTATGTGACACTCAGTATGTGACACTCAGTGTGTGACACAGAGTATGTGGGACTCAGTATGTCACACTCGGTATGTGACACTCAGTATGTGACACTCAGTATGTGACACTCGGTATGTGACACTCGGTATGTGACGCTCGGTATGTGACACTCAGTACCTAACACTCTCTATGTGACACTCTGTAGGTGACACTCTCTATGTGACACTCAGCATGTGTCACTCAGTATGCGACTCTCAGTATGTGACACTCAGTATGTGACACTCAGTAAGTGACACTCAGTAAGTGAGACTGAGTATGTGACACTCCATATTTGACACTCAGTAACTGACACTCAGTGTGTGGCACTCAGTATGCGCCAACCAGTAAGTGACACTCAGTATGTGACACTCAGTATGTGTCACTCAGTATGTGTCACTCAGTATGTGACAACCAGTAGGTGACACTCAGTATGTGACACTCAATATGTGACACTCAGTAAGTGACACGCAGTATGTGACACTCAGTAGGTGTCACTCAGTATGTGCCACTCAGTATGTGACACTCAGTATGTGACACTCAGAAGGTGACACTCAGTAAGTGACACTTAGTATGTGACAACCAGTATGCGACTCAGTATGTGACACTCAGTATGTGACACTCAGTATGTGACACTCAATATGTGACACTCAGTAAGTGACACTCAGTATGTAACAACCAGTATGTGACACTCAGTATGTGACGCTCTGTATGTGACACTCAATATGTGACACTCAGTAACTGACACTCAGTAGGTGTCACTCAGTAGGTGACACTCAGTATGTGACACTCAGTATGTGACATTCAGTATGTGACAACCAGTAGGTGACACTCAGTATGTGACACTCAGTAGGTGACACTCAGTATGTGACACTCAGTAGGTCTACAGTGTCAAAGGCTTTGCTGAAGTCGATGAAGGC
>CM059202.1:4766121-4787030 GCA_030323885.1 Branchipolynoe longqiensis
TTTTTTTTTGAACAGAACATATTATACAATGTAACAATCATGGTCTTCTTACGTCTAACACCTGTGCATATATCTATATGTCTGAAATATAAAAGTTATCAAAACTTAATACTAACAACTTTTGTCTTGTTTTATACGTTTATAGGTCTTCGGGTTACTTAAACTAACTTTTCGTTTGTCTTTCATACGCCTGTGTTTCTGCTTGGCCGCTTTGTGTTTGACTTGGCAGGTGTCTAATTGTTATTTCGGCTGGTCGCCCTGTCTGTGTCTGCACGCCTAATTGCTTCTATTTTGGTGCGTGTCACGGCTAATATTCTGGTTTGCGAACGACCCGACCAAATCGGGTCACGTACTCACTAGCCGGTGGTTCTGCTATTTGTCTTTTTTTGTTTTGTCAGGAATGCGTGTTGTGTCTTGTTCTGTGGTTTTATCCGTATTTGGTTTTTTGAATATATGTTTGCGATTCCGCTTGAGTCTGTGTCCTTGCGCGTTAATGATCTCATAATCTCGGGGCCCTGGGTTATTTGCTTTTGAAATTAGTCCGTCTGCCCATTTCCCTTCATGTGTTATGTATTTAACTGCATCGTTTACTTGTAATTTTACATGTTCTTTCCCTGCACGCCTGTTGTAGTAGGTCTGTTGTATTTTTTGTATTTTAGCTCTCTGGACTATTTTTGATTTCGGAATGACCGGTCTTAAATGACTTTCTGTGGTGGGTAATTTGGACCGCAGTCTGCGATTCATCAACAGTTGTGCTGGTGATGCATTTATGATTAACAATGGTGTGTTTCGGTAGTCTAATAATGCCATGTTATAATTTTTATTTGTCATGTGTGCTTTCTTTATTAACCTTTTGACTGTTTGCACATACCGTTCGACTTGCCCATTACTCTGTGGGTAATGCGGGCTTGATGTCACGTGGCTGAAACCATATGCATTTGCGAACATTGCGAATTCCTGGCTAGCAAATTGTGGTCCGTTATCTGATATGATTGTCTCCGGCACTCCGTGTGCCCCGAATATTTCAAACATTGCATTTATTACATCTTTACTGGTTGTATTTTTCAATTCTCTCACCTCTGGGTATTTTGAGAAATAATCAATGATTATCAAAAATACTTTATTTTCAATTTGGAAAAGGTCAGCTCCTATTTTCCGGAACGGGCCGTTAGGTATTTCATGGGATATTAATGGTTCGTTATGTGGCCGATTCCGATGTTGTTGGCATATTGTGCATCGATTTATCAGGTCTTCTAGTTGTTTACTCATGCCTGGCCAGAAAACATTGTCTCGGGCTAGCTGTTTGCTTTTAATTATTCCCATGTGCGACTCATGTAATAACTGCAATACCTCTCCTTGTAGTTTAGCTGGTATGATAATTTGACTTCCTTTAAATAATATATTATCTTCTATCGTTATTTCATCTCTGAAGGTGAAGAAGGGTTTTACATTAGATGTTAATTTTTGTTTGTCTGTTGGCCACTCATTTTTGACTAACCATATTAATTGTTTCATCATGTCGTCTGTCAACATGTTGTTTTTTACGCGTTGCAGCATGGTCGGTGCCATGTCGATGCTAGCTATGGACAGCTGGTTGTCGAAAAGGTCATTCGGCGTTGTTTTAGTGGAGTGGGCCCTGGAGAGTGCATCTGCAAACACCATTAATTTAACGCGTTTAATAATGTTAATAAAATTTATTGTAGGTTTTGCAGCCGCAATCGCATCCTAAGCATTACGCGCTGCGGTGACAACATGTTACCGTGGTTATGCCAATATAATAAACAACTCGGATTGTGATCCGGTTACGCACTTTAATTTCTTTGCACATATACAATATTCATGGAAATTTGACACACCAGCGAAGCATACGGCAAGCCAGTTCTTTTTCGCTATCACTGCGATAGCCGACTGTACCTCATCTAGAGCTTTAGATGCCATAGCCACAGGTTTATGTTTTTGAAATAGGGTAGCCCCTAGCCCTGATTTTGACGCATCGACTTGTATCGTTACTTTTTCATTCACATCATAGTATTGCAATACTGGGGCGGTTATCAATAGGCTCTTTAACAAGTCAAACGCTGTTTGTTGTTCATGTTGCCAGTGCCAGGCTACTTCTTTACTTAATACAGCCCGTAATGGTTTTGTGATTTCCGAAAATCTTGGTATGAATTTATTTACATACCCCACCATTCCCAAAAAACGCTGTATCCCTGCCTTGTCTGTGGGCTCTATCATGTCTGTAATTGCCTGTATTCGGTCTTTGTTGGGTTTGAGACCCTGTTGTGTTAATACGTGACCTACATATTGTACTTGCGTTTGACAAATTAAAGATTTTTTTTGATTTAATTTTAGACCTGTTTCTCGTGCTCGTTTTAATACTCGTTCTAAGTTACAATTGTGCTCTTGCACTGTAGCTCCATATACTAGGATATCGTCCGTAACTACATTTACTCCTGGCAAATCTTTTAAAATTATATTCATTTCATTAATAAAAATGTCGCCGGCCGTTTTTATCCCAAAGGGGAGGCGTGTATAACTGTACCTACCCCACGGGGTGTTAAATGTACATAACTGTGAACTTTTTTTATTTAACTTGATCTGCCAGTAGCCACTATTGGCGTCTAGGACTGAGAAATATTTGGCTTTAGCGGTTTTGGCAATTACTTCCTCAATCGTCCGAGTGGGATATGGAGTACGCAAAATAGCACGATTTAACTTCGTCGGGTCGAGACACACCCGAATTTTATTTGGCTTTCTAACCACCGTTATTGAGCTGACCCAGGGGGTGGGCTCGTCTTGCTTGACAATCACACCTAGTTTAAGCATAGTGTCTAATTCATTTTTGACTTTATCTGCAATAGCATGTGGAATGCGACGAGGAGGGTCTATACATGGTGTTACATTCTCATCGACATATATATTAGCATTAGTTTTGCTAGTACCCAGTCCTTTAAATACATCATTATATTTATTTACCAGGTTATTTGCGGCTGTTTGTTCGTCTGCTGGTTTCTCCTGCCTGCTGGACGTGCGCTTGGGTTTCACTCGTTCGTACTTGATCTCGTTGATGCGCTTTATCAACTTCAGGTCCACGCACGCATCTTTACTCAGGATCGGGCTGCCGGCGGCGGCGATCTGGAAGCATAGTGAACGTCCTCCGACTTCCAAGTGTACTTTCCCTTCCGGCCGAATACGCTCTCCGGAGTAGGTCACCAGGCAGCATGTTGATGGGTGTAGCACGACATTCTGTAGCTTCTCGTATACTTCTTTAGATATGACATTTGCTTGAGCTCCTGAATCCAGTTTGAATTTGATGACTTCGTTTTGTACCTTGAACTTGGCATACCATAGATTGTGCTCTGAATTGTCATTATCAGATAGTTCACCTATAAAGAGTAAATCGTCACTCTCCATATCTGCTAGCTGTAATTGTTCATTGAGCTTCTCGTCTTCTACGTCGAGTTCATCTATATTTGCTGTCACCTTTTTCCGTGCCCTGCATACTCGTTGGAAGTGTCCAATTTTCTTGCAGAACAAACAACGTTTATCTTTGGCAGGACACTGATTTGGGATATGTGTATACCCACACTTTATGCATTGTATGCGTGTTGTATTTGAGGCTGAGCGGCGATCTGTCCATGCTCGACCACGTGGTGCTGTCGGTTTTCCTCGGGACCGCCATTGCGGCTCCGCACTGCGAGCACCGACACTGTCAACACTCTCCTCTGTGCCTCTCTCGTTAGTTAGCTGCGTGTACGAATTCTCGTTCATTCGGCAAATGTCCCGACATTGGTCTAGAGTTAAATTTGGAGTCTGTAACAACTTGTCTCTGAGCTTGTTGTCTTTTACTCCACAGACCAGCTTGTCACATAGTAATGAGTCTTCTACTTCTCCATAGTCGCATAACCCATGCGTTTGCTCAATAACGGGCAAATGTCTGAGTCGCATGTACTCAGACGATTGATATTCTGGTGAAATCGGTTACCGTTGATGGACAGTTTAAAACATGTTCCGTCCGAGGACTGTATTTTCAAAGGCAGTCCAATTATCAGCCGGCCAGCAATTATTTCTTTATCTGCGCTATGGACATTTCATAATGTAGGAGTAGTTATCTGTGGCCTGTACGCCTCGCACGATAGACAGCAAAAGCTATGCTCTGCTGTTCTTTCTCACTTTTATCCCTGAAGCCCCAGACGCGGGTTTTGCGGGCAAAAATTTGGTAACGCAAATAGCCACGAACCTTCAGTAAATGCCAGGTACCCCTCTGGGCAAGTGGAATTCCGGGGGGGACTGGGCTCTTAATTTCCTGTCAACGCCATTTGTATGGGTTCTGAACATCTGACACCATGTAAAGAACAACATGTGTCGACACATCGAGTGGAGATTCAAGACTGGTTTATTCTTAGCATCCTGGTCCCCCCACCACACTGGCCCGGCTATGCACACTGCAATAGCACACCCCTATATGCACGAGCCGCTTATGTAAAGTACATACATTACACACCCCACACCCCCAACTGACTCAGCCGAGGCTTGTAACAGAAAGCTTACATCAGACGACATCTAATTAATCACCCTGAGCTCCTCGCAGTGAATGCCTTTCGCTCTATTCAATAAGCGAATACTAGTCGCGGAGTAGTTTTCCTTTCACAAGGTTTTCGCTTGAGCGTCTGACAGAGGAGAAACCATCGGTTACGGTGCTAATCGCTATACGCGAGGCGACCGGACGGGATGGCCGAATGAGTTGAGCATCCATCTCCTGCTTTGGTAGATCATGGGAATCCAACCCTGATTGAGTCAAGACGTTGACTTAAAAATCGCTTCCTAGCCAGGCGCTCGGGATTATTAGGATAGGGCAAGGACTGGTTTGGCTCAGTATCAGGATAATGAGACTGAGTGGGATATCAGGTCATGGTACTTGCAGTCTGGTCTCCCAGTGGGGCAGCACTATACAGTCACCATGAGTGCGCACTGTCACAAGTCTGTAGGTACCCATCCTGATATGACCTTAGATGTTGCCAGGATGTAATACCGCCAAACAGTCAACCTCTCCGAGAGGCAGTGCTGGCTCGGGTCCGCCGTCGTCTCCATTCTGGGTCGCCTGGCCTCCTTCTCGTTGCTAGGCAACACAACTTGGCGAAAATTGCCATCAAAAAGGTGGCCAGAAATTACAATGGTATGATGTGGGCGAGTAGGCGAAAAGAAAAATAGGATGCCACGTTAAATTATGGGTTTGATTCAGGAAGTTGTTAGTCAGCAATTACCGGGTGTGGTGGCTGAATCGGTTAGTGCGCAGGATTCCCACGCGAAAGGTCAGGAGTTGGATTTCCAGTCGAGTCAAAGCAGTGACTTATCAAATTGATACTTATCGCTTCCAAGCCTGTCGCTCGGTATTAATAGGATGGGTCAAGGACTGGTTGGCTCAGCATCAGGATAATGTGACTGAGTGGGATATCAGGTCATGGAGCTGGCAGCCTGGTCTCTCAGTGGGGCAGCACTATAAAGTCACCATGAGTGCGCACTGTACCCATTCTGATATGCGCTGAGATGTTGCTAGGACGTAAAATAATAACAGACAAATAAACAAAGTACACTATTCAGCAATTTCCTGTAATTAAGAACATTAAAAGAAGGCACATTATTATTATTTTTTTTTTTTTTGGTAAATATTTTTATTCATCTGAATACATATTTTGTCAGTGCCGGGGCACAGGTCTTCCAGCCATTGGAGTGATCGCATTTGATCTGTACATAGTGGAAGTGGAATGTGTTGCATTGTGTGCAGCACAACCCATTCTGAACATAAAAATAAAGTGGGGGAGCAACCTATGCTGCATAGTGAACAGAATAGGTACTCAACATAGTTCGTAAAGAAGTTATTCTGTATTAAAACCACTCATAATTTCATGAGAAATGGTCGCAGAAAGAATGTTTCTCTTATGATGGAAATGTCCTATGCTATTATCCTGCTGTGCCTCACATTCAGTACCCTACACTCTCCCCCTTCCTTCTCCTCTCCTTTCCCACACACTCAACACCCACCTCGATACTCACAAACTCACACCAAGTATTACCCCAGCCCTCACTCCGCACACTCTCCTCCCACATTCTCCTCCCACATTCTCGCCTCCAACTTTCATCCCACTTTACTCTCCACACACTCTCCTCCCACCTCCCTCATCCCACACTCTCCTTCCACATTCTCGCCTCCAACATTCATCCCACTTTACTCTCCACACACTCTCCTCCCACCTCCCTCATCCCACACTCTCCTCCCACATGCCATGCCCATCTCTCATCTCACCTTTCTCTCCACACACTCTCCGCCCACATCCTCTCCTGTCACCAACTCCCTCCTCCTACACTCTCCTCCCACATTCCCATCCTTTCCTCTCCACCCACTCTCCTCCCACATACTCTCCTCCCACATTCCTCTCCCCTGGCCCATGTCTCATCAATCCCCTTCCTCTCCACACACTCTCCTCCCACCAGCTCGCTTCTCCCACACTCTCCTCCCACATTCCCCCTTTTCATCATACACACTCTCCACCCCTCCATCCTTCATACGCCTTCTTCTGTCCTGATCCCCCACTCACACCCCCACCCACACCCTCACCCCCCACTTCCCGGCTTCCTGCTGACTCACACCCTCCAGCTTTGTGGTTGGTTGTTTATTGGAATTTTACATCCTGGCAACATCTAAGGTCATATCAGCATGGGTACGTACAGACTTGTGACAGTGCACACTCATGGCGACTTTATAGTGCTGCCCCACTGGAAAACTAGACCGCATGTACCATAACCCGATATCCCACTCAGTCACATTATCCAGACACTGAGCCAACCAGTCCTTGCCCTCTCCTATTAATGGCGAGCGCCAGGCTAGGAAGCGACAAGTATCAATTTTTAAGTCATTGGTTTGACTTGACTGTTTTTATACGGCCATCTCATATCGCACCACTTGTTTCCTCTGTCATTGCATAACATGTTTCATATATATCCAGTAATGGAAGAATTATTATGTGCTCTATAATCTATTATGGGAATATAAACAAGGACACTGTCTATTTTCAGTTCCCTATATTATAGTAATTGCATAACATCTCCCACTCGCAACCCGATCTCCCACTCGCAGTGACTATGGCCTATGCTGCCCACACGGCGTAAAGCAACCACCAATCAATCAATCAGCCGCAAGCGAGGCCCGCGCTCTACCGACTCGGCCACCACACCCGGTAGAAGCCTTGTGAGGCTTCCTATGGCACACCTTCACATCTTCGTTCACACTCGGACAGCAATCTCACAGCAATCTCATCAGCGACACAAGCCAGGCAAGTCGGTTGTTAGCCTTCAGAGAAGCCGGATGCATTCTTTGAGAAAGTGACTTCTTCAAGACGGCGTTATCAGATCCATGATGCAAGCCACTGAATCTGATTGTAGATAGTGATGGCCGATAATGTAACTACACAGGACCAGTTAGATAGGATATACTGAGTATACTATAATATAGGGAACTGAAGATAGATAGTGTCCTTGGTTATATTCCCATATTACTTTATAGAGCACATAATAATTCTTCTGTTACTGGATATATATGAAACATGTTATGCATAACAGAGGAAATAAGGAGTGAGATATGAGTTGGCGGTATAAAAACAGTCAAACCAATGACTTAGAGATTGATACTTGTCGCTTCCTAGCCTGGTGCTCAGCATTAATAGGATAGGGCAAGGACTGGTTGGCAGGATAATGTGACGTGATAAGGAAATCAGGTCATGGTACCAGCAGCCTGATTTCCCAGTGGGGCAGCACTATAAAGTCGCCATGAGTGTGCACGGTCACAAGTCGGTACCCCATCCTGATGTGACCACAGATGTTGCCTGGACGTAAAACCCCCAAAACCAAAACAATGTCACCTGACCCTGAAGCCCCATTTTATGCAATAACTGTTTAATATATAATGTTCCACCTGATTAGTACTACCACTTTTCAAAGCCTTACAACGTGGCACCTTATTACATCAGAGTGAAAAAGCTTCGCAGATCTGTCTAGATTAATATATCATACGAAGACGGGTGAAGCTGAACAACTGTCGTATGATTAATGCCCCACCTGGGTGTACCCCCACACCACACGTTAATGTCTGCACAAGCCATGACTGACAATGGGTCGTGATTGCAGATAAGGTTTTCACCAACTTCAAACATAAACAAGGTTTAAATATTTGATAATCTCTCTCCTTCCTTCTAGTTCCTTCTAACTGTCCTTTTAAGTAGGACCTATCAGCCATGTTTGCTAACACTGGTGGATGAACTGACAGTTGCCATCTGTGTTAGAAAGGGTTAGATGTTTCGAAGTAACTCATGTCTGATGGTTTAATCCGGTCGCTTCTGATTATGATCCCACTTTATCCCAGTTTAATGAAGTCTGGGTAAATTGACGAAGATGTGTCTGTGAGCCATACATCAGGCTGTCGTAGTCAGGTAGGGGTGCTTAGACGCCAAGGTGGCAGACATTCCAGCAGCAAGAGTCTTCCGCAGTTTGTCTCCACCGAGTGAACCATCTTTCGGATTCCAGCAACCCAAGACAATGATGATCTCTTGATGGCATCGATTTATGGATTGAGTTATCGCAAACGGTGAATCTCAGATTGAATCAATTAGGCTTAAATAAGTTAAAGGCGGTTTAAATGAACAGGAGGAATGTTTGTTGGAGTTTTACATCCAGGCAAGATTTGAGGTCATATCAGGACGGGTACCGACTTGTGACAGTGCACACTCATGGCGATTTTATAGTGCTGCCCCACTGGGAAACCAAGCTGCCGGCACCATGACCTGATATCCCACTCTGTCACTGTATCCTGACACTGAGCCACTAACCATTCCTTGCCCGTCCTTAATCATGCAGAGTGCCTGGCTAGGAAGCGACAAGTATAAATTCTTAAGTCATTAATTTGACTCGATCAGGGTTCAACCAGTAGGTTCTAATCCCACAATCTACCAAAGCGGGAGACAAACGCTCAACTCAATCGGCCATCTTGTCTGTTGGATGGGGGTGCTGAGATGGAAAGCGGGCAGATATCCAGGGAGAGACCCTGCTTCGAGAGTCTTTCTCCACCGAGTGAATCAGTTTTCCGATTCCTACCGGATGCGGAGGCCTAATCGTTAGAGCGCAGACTTCCCGTGTGGGAGATTGGAGTTCGATTCCCGTCGAGTCAAACCAATGACTTATAAAATTGATAGTTCTCGCTAGCTAGCCAGGCACTCGGCATTAATAGGATAGGACAAGGACTGGTTAGAGCAGTATCAGGATAATGTGACTGAGTGGGATATTGGGTCATGATGGCGGCGTCCGGGTCTCTCAGTGGGGCAGCACTATAATAAAAAGGTTGCCATGAATGCGCACTGTCACAAGTTGGTATCCATACTCATATGACCTTAGATGTTGCCAGGAAGTAAAACTCCAACAAACAAATAACAAAATCTTGTGGATTCCAGCAATGAAATGCGATGGACATAGAAGCCTACACAGGATATATGGATCACACCAGCTATCAGGAACTAATTAACAGCTGCATACCAGAAATAAACGGATTCATTCACAGACTAAACGAGGGACTAATGAACATCAGCCTAAGAAGTCCAAGATATGCAATGTATGTCCGCAAACTACATAAAGGAAAATGGGCGGATCGCTATACATATATGGCCTGTATGACGGTGTCCACTACTAAACAATTTCGTGTACAAAGTGGCAGACAAAATATCTGACTGCATCATCGTGAACCGCAAGTGAGGCAGATGAGTGCACAAATGAATAAGTACCCCATTCTCTTTCTCCCGCTTTCTGTCTTTCTCTCTTCTTTCTCCTCTCCTTCTCCCTCTTTCCTTTTCCTAAACACCTAACTATTTGACCTAACTACTTACATGTTCAATCTACAGATGTGTGTTACTTGAGAAATACTAACTACATCATGTTACCATGTATATTCAACCACCCACCTTAACACACTAACTATATATCGTGAGATCCTACACATCGCCTATCCAGAGGAGCATGGCTAGATATGGTATAGAAATTAAGAAAATGTACTAAAACTGATACCTAACAAAACATAACAAATCAACATGGATCACATATTGGGAAAAATATACTGGTGATACCAAAATATCATGTCGAAATGGCTGTTTTAACAACGTTAACATAACTTGCTGCAATACATCTTTTAATAATTATTCAAAGTCTACCGAATCTCATTATGTATTATTGCAAAATAATATCGAAATATATATATACTCAGCGGCCACCTTACTAATGCTGCACAGTAACAGTAACCTGACCGCATGTACTGGTGGCGCAAGCACCTACAGCAAATTAAGGTAGGTGACCACATAATGCAGGCTGAGTAGTGTTAAATACTAATCCCAATTCCATACTAAAAACCACCTCCAACACAAACAGTTATTTAGACCTAACTGCTGTGCAAATATGGTGGAAGAGATTGATTGTAGACTAGGCAGACAAATGCATTTTGCCCACCTAAACTGCCAAAGTGTCTACAACAAAATTGACAGCATTAAACTACACATAGATATCTGTAAATTTGATGTGTTAATACTATCAGAAACATGGTTTCATGAACTGCATAGTGAGCAACTACTAGAAATTGGTGGGTACAGGCTTGTGAGAGAGGATAGAAAAACGCTGACCAATACACAAATACAAAAAAGGGATGGAGGTGTTGCAATATACATGAAAATAACCTAAACTCTGAACATAAACAATTACAAGAAGCAAACAGATCAGACACAAATATTGAATTAGCATGGACACTAATAAAAAATGAGAAACAATCTAACATAGCTGTAGGGAGTCTATATAGACTGCCAAATGGAGCCATGGAAGACCTCATTGCACAACTGGAGACACCACTAGAAAGTGTGTCGAAACTAATGAAGGCTGAGGTATTGTTACTAGGGGACTTCAATATAAAGTACAAAACTAACAACAAAAACAAACACTCACTAGAGAACTTAATCAAAAGTAGAGGGTTAAAGCAAAAGATTAATGAGCTAACAAGGCTTGGAGAAAACAGCTCGATAATAGACCTAATACTAACAGACTAAAATCATACCCATGCCTCAGGGCCAAGAAACTGGGGCATCAGCAATAATAAATTGATATATGTTACTAGAAAGAAAATAAAAACCAAAAACAAAACAACTCCCCGTATGGGTAGATCATACAAAAACTACACGAAAGATTCACTAGAAGCTCATCTGAAAGAAAAAATGTAATTGCCACTTCAAACCGACATAGGTCTAAATGACCAATGGAACAATATCATTAGGGAAGTCAGAAAGCATCTCGACACCACCTGCCCAATAAAAAAACTTAAAATAAAAAACAACCAAGACCCATGGGTAACCCTAGAATTAATCAATCTAATTACGGACAAATATATAACAGGCAGATTAGCTAAATCAAGCAGGCGACTATAGAAATAGAAAACTACCATAAAGCAAGAAATCAAAGCCAGAAATCAATGGGAAAAGCCTAAGCACGGTACATTGTCAAACAGGACCAACAATGGAGAAAAAACTCACATAAATTCTGGAACAACGTGAACATACTAATACCAACCAATACAAATAAAGAATCGATTACCCTTTACAATGAGGGAATGGACATCAGCAACAATGATACTGCTAATATAATGAACAAGCATTTCTCTACCATAGGCAATAAACTATTCGAACAGTTCAACTCAAACTGGACCACGAAAGGACCACAATTAAATGCAGACATTGGAGATTGCACAACCACAATAAAAGAGATAAGTGAGCTCATAAAATCAATTGATTGCAACAAGCCCTCGGGCATTGAAAATACCTCAAGTATAGTATTGAAAGATGCATTCGGATGCATCCCAGATGTTATATGTGAGTTATACAACAAATCGTTCACAGAAGGTACTTATGTGGACTGCTGGAAAGTAGCCAAAGTAACACCGCTCCACGAAGGAGGATAAACAGGGGATGGGAAACTATAGACCGATCTCTATACTCCCACTGCCTGTTAAACTAATGGAAAAAATAATGCATAGACATATTATGGCCCACCTAAACAAACACAAAATATTAAACAGTAAACAGGGTGGTTTCAGAAAAAAACACTCAACAATAAAAACAATTGCTAACTTAATAACAGACATTGCAAACAGCATCAATAAAAAGAACCTAGTGGGTGCAGCATTCATAGACTTCGGCAAAGCTCTTGGCACGGTGGACCACCCTATCCTAAGTAGTAAACTAACCCAAATAGGAATAATGGGAGTAATAGGAAAATGGCTAGCAAGCTATCTAGAATATCGAAAGCAATGCACCGCAGTAAATGGATCTATATCCAATGAGGAGAAGATAACTTGTGGAGAACCCCAAGGGTCAGTCCTGGGGCCACTTCTCTTCCTCATATATATTAATGATCTTAACTGGCTAGAAAGTGAAAACATCCAACTATTTGCAGATGATACGGTGGTATATGCCGCAGGCTAAACAACCGAAGAAACAGAAACAAAACTGAATCTAACACTAATAAAGCTAACCAAGTGGTGCCAACTAAATAGGATAACCATAAACAATAGCAAATTGAAACCAGTACTATTTGGTACCAGGCTAACGAGTAACAGAATAATAAAGTGTCCTCTGGGAATCACCAAACTAGAACAGGTAGACAACTACAGATACCTGGGAGTGGATCTAGACAGACACCTAAATTATGACCTCTGCATAACAAATACTTTCAAAAAAGTAAACCACAAATTATGGCTATTAGCAAAAGTGAGATACTACATGACTGAAAACATGTCAATTAAAATATATAAGGCAAGATCCTCCCCTACTTTGACTATGGTGATGTAGTATGCATGGGAGGTAATACAAAACTATTAAACAAACTACAGGTGCTGCAAAAAAGAGCCCTCAAAATATGCCTTCAGGTGCACAAAAGATATCCCACAATAGAATTACACAAAAAATGCAAAGCAACACTACTAACGAGTAGAAGGGAAACGCACCTCAAAATACTAGCACACCATTACACCACAAAACCAGGCTGCACAGCAAACCCCCATAGGGACACCAGGCACATGGCAGCCCCAGTGCTCCTAACAGCAATAAGTAACACAAACATTTATGACAGAAGTGTACTGGCCATGGCAGCACACACCTGGAATAATCAACCCACACAACAACGGGAAATCGAAAGCCTGGACTACTATAAAAGATTCTTAAAGAAAACAAGGTAATAATCAACCACCTACTGAGGAACAATATCTCACCTGACCGTGGACGCAGCCACTGCTTGATGTGTTCTGGCACAAAAAAGCAAAAGACAGGCCAGAAAAGCAAAAGACAGGCCAGAAAAGATGATAGATATTACAAATACGGAAACTAGCCCTCCTCAGTACTAAGGAAATCAGAATGACTATCACCATATGGCGCAGTCCGTCTGGGTATGTGTACTGGCACAAACAAAAGCAGAACTGGGCAGGCCACGGTCATGCATCTGATTGACCCTGAAATACAAAATGGCTAAGCATACAACACAACCATCCCACCTAGCCACAGTCCTGAAGGGTCCGGGTGTGTTCTAGCACACTGGTGCAATATCTAAGGCCAGGGCGTGGGTGAAAGGAATCTGTAACAAACCACAGAGTGATGGGACCCTCTCATACAGGCAAGTATGTCATCTGGGTAGATGTATATAGTAGGCTAAGCTATCATACTCAGCTTAGGAAAATAACTTTTTAAAATACAAAAAAAACTAATATCGAAACTACTAACACCCAAAGCTGCAAACGGGTGGCCTGAGCAAGACCAGGTAAACACTCCTGAGTGAGGGACCAGACCAAAACAGTATCACAGCTGCCCAGCGTTGAAAACAAGCACCCTCACGGGAGCTTATATGTTATGGATAGAATATAAATAACTTGTCACAAAAAAAAAGAAAAAAGAAAGAAAAGATCTTTGATGGCATGGGTGTGTGTATTGAGTTATCGCAAACAGTGAATCTCAGATTGAATCAATTAGGCGCAAAGGAAGCGTAAATGGACAGGAGGAAGGTTTGGTGGGTGCAGCTGATGCATGGATGTTTGTTGGAGTTTTACATCCTGGCAACATCAACTTCTAAGGTCATATCAGGGCAGGTACCGACTTGTGACAGTGCACACTCATGGCGACTTTATAGTGCTGCCCCACTGGGAGCCCAGGGCGCCTTCACCATGACCTAATATCCCACACAGTCACATTATCACAATACGGAGATAACCAGTCCTTCCCCTATCCTATTAATACTGAGCGCCAGGCTAGGTAACGACAATTATCAATTTTGTAAGTCATTGGTTTGATTCAATCCGGAATTGAAGTCTTGACCTTTCGCACGGGAAGCCTAGGCTCTACCGACTCGGCCACCATGTCCGGTAGTGACACAACGAGGGTACTGGCGAGTGATAGGCCTATAGTGTGTCTGAGTAAACTGGGTTCTTATCCTCACAAAGGAGGGTTCCACTCCCTATAAACGAAGAAGTGATAGGCCACATTCTGCCAGTTCCCCCTGGTCTGCTAGTTTGTTGTTGTTGTTGTTGTTGGTAAAACAGTTTATTCATCAGAATATAAATTCGTTCAGTGCCAAGGCACTTGTCTTCCAGCCGTTTACATTACATTAAATAGGTAGATAAGTGGGTATTTAGATAGGCATATTAATAGATTGTGAAGGGTGTTAGTGTGTTAGTGGGTTAACCATAATAAGTTCAGTGTTATGGGCTAAGATGGTGGGTGGCTGCAAAAACTATGCTGCTATTATGGTATAGCTGAGGTAAGTAATTAAGTGAGCGGGGAGGAGACAAGGACGGAGGGGGGGAGCAAGGCTGAACAACTGTTGATGCAACGCAAAGCAAAGACAAGGAGAGGAACACACGCTTTACACCTTAATTCCTTTACTCCGCCCACCCTACTATCACAGAACCAAGTGACCCACCCCCTGACCAGCCAGGTCCAACGGAGCCTCTCATGGTGGGGGGCGGGGCGCTACTAACCAGTCGCAGGAGTGGGGCGGTCCACCCGCCTTCACCCCTCTGGCTAGATTGCTGCCACCCGTCATCATAGACAGCAATAGACGGGCAACAGTGGTCAGCGCAGTCCCTGTTCCCATCACGTGATGATGAGCCTCATATATGGACTACCACAGAAGGTTTCCTCTCAATGCAAAGGAGTGTCTTCATTTCCATTAAGCCATGTTTTCATACCTCCTTAGATTAGTTGTGGAGAGTGGTAATGTTGAAATTGCATTACTTCTTCCTTGTAAGCTGTCATGAAAGCAATTTCAGCGCATCTTTACGCTGTGTTATCGTGTTTGTGGTTTTATTGCTGCTTCCTTGTCTGTCGCTGTAACAGTGGCTTTAAGGCAATTTTGTTGTCTGCTGTCAACAGCGACGTTTAATTGCTTCTTTGTTGTCATCTGTTATAATGGCTTTTCTATCGCGTCTTTGCGGTTTGTTATCAACCTGATGGTTTTACTCACTTCTTTGTTGCGTTTTCTCATGATGCTCTCCAGTATCTGTTTTTATAATGGTGGTTTTACCATACCATCCTTGTCTGTTCTTACAATGGTGGTTTTACTGTACAATCCTTGTCTGTTCTTACAATGGTGGTTTTACTGTACAATCCTTGTCTGTTCTTACAATGGTGGTTTTACTGTACAATCCTTGTCTGTTCTTACAATGGCGGTTTTACTGTACCATCCTTGTCTGTTCTTACAATGGTGGTTTTACTGTACAATCATTGTCTGTTCTTACAATGGTGGTTTTACTGTACCATCCTTGTCTGTTCTTACAATGGTGGTTTTACTGTACAATCCTTGTCTGTTCTTACAATGGTGGTTTTACTGTACAATCCTTGTCTGTTCTTACAATTGTGGTTTTACTGTACAATCCTTGTCTGTTCTTACAATGGTGGTTTTACTGTACAATCCTTGTCTGTTCCTACAATTGTGGTTTTACTGTACCATCCTTGTCTGTTCTTACAATGATGGTTTTACTGTACAATCCTTGTCTGTTCTTACAATGGTGGTTTTACTGTACAATCCTTGTCTGTTCTTACAATTGTGGTTTTACTGTACAATCCTTGTCTGTTCTTACAATGGCGATTTTACTGTACAATCCTTGTCTGTTCTTACAATGGTGGTTTTACTGTACAATCCTTGTCTGTTCTTACAATGGTGGTTTTACTGTACCATCCTTGTCTGTTCTAACAATTGTGGTTTTACTGTACAATCCTTGTCTGTTCTTATGATGGTGATTTTACTGTACCATCCTTGTCTGTTCTTACAATGGTGGTTTTACCCTACACTCCTTGTCTGTTCTTACAATTGTGGTTTTACTGTACAATCCTTGTCTGTTCTTACAATTGTGGTTTTACTGTACAATCCTTGTCTGTTCTTACAATTGTGGTTTTACTGTACAATCCTTGTCTGTTCTTACAATTGTGGTTTTACCATACCATCCTTGTCTGTTCTTACAATGGTGGTTTTACCATACTATCCTTGTCTGTTCTTACAATGGTGGTTTTACCATACCATCCTTGTCTGTTCTTACAATTGTGGTTTTACCATACCATCCTTGTCTGTTCTTACAATTGTGGTTTTACTGTACCATCCTTGTCTGTTCTTACAATGGTGGTTTTACTGTACCATCCTTGTCTGTTCTTACAATGGTGGTTTTACTATACCATCCTTGTCTGTTCTTACAATGGTGGTTTTACTGTACCATCCTTGTCTGTTCTTACAATTGTGGTTTTACTGTACAATCCTTGTCTGTTCTTACAATGGTGGTTTTACTGTACCATCCTTGTCTGTTCTTACAATTGTGGTTTTACTGTACCATCCTTGTCTGTTCTTACAATTGTGGTTTTACTGTACAATCCTTGTCTGTTCTTACAATTGTGGTTTTACTGTACCATCCTTGTCTGTTCTTACAATGGTGGTTTTACTGTACAATCCTTGTCTGTTCTTACAATTGTGGTTTTACTGTACCATCCTTGTCTGTTCTTACAATTGTGGTTTTACTGTACAATCCTTGTCTGTTCTTACAATTGTGGTTTTACTGTACCATCCTTGTCTGTTCTTACAATGGTGGTTTTACTGTACAATCCTTGTCTGTTCTTACAATTGTGGTTTTACTCTACAATCCTTGTCTTTTCTTACAATGGTGGTTTTACCATACCATCCTTGTCTGTTCTAACAATGGTGATTTTACCGTACCATCCTTGTCTGTTCTTACAATGGTGGTTTTACTGTACAATCCTTGTCTGTTCTTACAATTGTGGTTTTACTATACACTCCTTGTCTGTTCTTACAATGGTGGTTTTACTGTACAATCCTTGTCTGTTCTTACAAGTGTGGTTTTACTGTACCATCCTTGTCTGTTCTAACAATTGTGGTTTTACTGTACCATCCTTGTCTGTTCTTACAATGGTGATTTTACTGTACCATCCTTGTCTGTTCTTACAATTGTGGTTTTACCGTACCATCCTTGTCTGTTCTTACAATTGTGGTTTTACCATACCATCCTTGTCTGTTCTTACAATTGTGGTTTTACCATACCATCCTTGTCTGTTCTTACAATTGTGGTTTTACCATACCATCCTTGTCTGTTCTTACAATTGTGGTTTTACCATACCATCCTTGTCTGTTCTAACAATTGTGGTTTTACTGTACCATCCTTGTCTGTTCTTTCAATGGTGGTTTTACTGTACCATCCTTGTCTGTTCTTACAATTGTGGTTTTACTATACACTCCTTGTCTGTTCTTACAATGGTGGTTTTACTGTACAATCCTTGTCTGTTCTTACAATTGTGGTTTTACTGTACCATCCTTGTCTGTTCTAACAATGGTGGTTTTACTGTACACTCCTTGTCTGTTCTTACAATTGTGGTTTTACCGTACCATCCTTGTCTGTTCTTACAATTGTGGTTTTGCCATACCATCCTTGTCTGTCTTAAATTGTTTTATACCATCCTTGTCTGTTCTTACAATTGTGGTTTTACCATACCATCCTTGTCTGTTCTTACAATTGTGGTTTTACCATACCATCCTTGTCTGTTCTAACAATTGTGGTTTTACTGTACAATCCTTATCTGTTCTTACAATTGTGGTTTTACCATACCATCCTTGTCTGTTCTTACAATTGTGGTTTTACCGTACCATCCTTGTCTGTTCTTACAATTGTGGTTTTACTGTACCATCCTTGTCTGTTCTTACAATTGTGGTTTTACTTTACAATCCTTGTATGTTCTTATGATGGTGATTTTATCGTTTCTTCCTTGTCTGTTCTTATCATGGAAATTGTTATTATTCTATCCTTGTCTGTTCTTATGATGGTAATTTCATTGTACCATCTTTGTCTGTTCTTACAATGGTGGTTTTATTGGTCCATCATTTTTGGTTTGTTCACTATTTTCATATTGTCACCTTTACCACTTCTCTCTTAAATTTGTCAGGTTTACCACGTTTTTTTGTCTGTCCTCATTGTTAACTAGCGGTATTTTACTAGCTAGATTCTTTATAGGAAATAGAACCCTAACTTCTGTGCATGGAGGCCAGAAAACACTAAGGTATGATATTACTCAAGTGATGATCCGCTTACTATATCTGCTTACTATATCTGCTTGCTATAGCAGTTCCAAGAAATAGTAACCCAACAGAAATTAAGTGTGGTAAAGTCTAATAAGGAGGGTGTGCTGCCTCCTCCTGCTGTGCCATCTCCAGGTCATCTGCCTGCCACACCCTGCCCAGCTCTTTTATTCAGATGGAACACATTCACAATACAGGTACACAGTTGCTGGGAGTCTCCTCAGTCAGAGAGAGAGTAACATGGCATTTCATTGGCTGAACTCCTCCAGTCAGTGTTGTGGGGAGGCAGGGTGGGAGTGGGTAGACCCCCACCACTCCCACCAGCCTCCTCTCCCCCCCTGCCTTGTGGGAGGCCAACCCACCTACGCCAAGTCAGATACATATTTTCCATCAAGTTCACCAATCACACTTACATGGGAGTATCAACCCTATTTATCTTTATATAACACCTGTGGTCACCAGTCCCTTAGATTGGGACAACTCCAAAATAGTAGTAGTTTTTGCATGCCTTACTTTGAGAATTACATATTGCATCATCTTTAGTTCAGCAAACTGCAACTAGGTGGGGGAGGGAGGGCTCACCACACACACACACACACTCACTCCACCTCCCACCTCCAGCCTGAAACCTGGCTTTGGCAGGTCCTGAAAACACTCACACACACACAACCCCCATGCATTGTCACCTGTGTGCTAACACTCCCTCAGATACTGGCATCTGTAAGTCATACCATAACAATAACAGGCACACAGAACTTAATTCTTGACTTAATTATTATACCCATTCTGTGGCATTCTTCACAGACTATTTGTCTGGGTGAAGAAACCACAGTCTGCAGCAACTGTATATATGCTGGCCTTAGCTTCAGCATTGACCTCCCTTTATACAATATATAATACCAACATACTTCAATTCAGTAATACATGTAAATATACCAACACAGTAATAATTTCCCAGAGTTCTTATCTCCAGTGGTTATATTTGATGTAGAACCTTAGAACAATCTGATATTAATCATCACTTCACTTAATATACATAATCTACCATGGTTTCACAACTTGGTTTGAATATTATGCATATATAGTTACCAACATGATAGAATGAATTAGGTATTATTAGAGCGGTTTTCTCGGGATACTTTTATAATTGGAATAGTATTATAATGACTTTATAGAAATCACTGGATGATTTAATTAAGATTAAAGCAGTTGTATTAGTGCTTCAGATATCAGTTTCGTAAAAAGGAGATATGTTTGAATTTATTTAAACTGTAAATTCGTCTAGCTGTAAACCCCTATAACTAAAGACATAAGTGGAAGACAAGTGTGGTGGTATGCCCTCGTTTATTTGTTCGGGCTATGGCTGAGCAAAAAAGACTTCCGTACATATATAAAGCTAAAACCTTTGAGGCGAACGGCAAGTGACAGTGACGGTGGCGCCGGAAGTGACGGTGGAACCAATAGTCCCGCACCAAATCGTATAGTATTAGCATAGAGGAGATAATAAATAATAAAAACATGCAGCGCCGCCAAGTCATATAGGTAGTATATACCTGTATATACTGGTGTAGGCACCCGCGGTATATATAATTCTTATATTCGACATTATATATTTATGAACCAGAACTAAAAAGTGCGAATATTTTACATCATGATGACATAGCCGAACCACGTCTGCATCATCTCAGGCTGCTACTTTGACCATTTAGTTGCGTTTTGTGGTTTATACATTTTGTCGTCTGCTGTCACAATGTCAGTCTTAACTGCTTCCTCCTGTTCTTCTCTCAGTCCTGATATTACCTTAGAAGTTGCCAGGACGTAGAACTCCAACCTGACACGAGGTAACCCCGACAGGTGGATTCAATTATTTGTTTGCGAACCTAAGTTCATTTGTTGGTGCTCAGAACGCCGGACCTCCTCTCCGACAGGTTGAGCTGAGGTGTTCGAACTGTCGGTGTTGGAAGGAATGAGGTCGTTTCCATTCAGGTGGCAGTATGGTGATTGTTATTACGGCATGTTCTTTGTATCAGCGAGGCGTGAGTCGACTTGACATCTCCGTCTCCTTCTCAGCCTCCCACCCTCCCTCCCACCCCTCCCGATACCCTCCCTCCCACCCCTCCCGCTACCCTCCCTCAGACCCCTCCCGCCCACCCCTCCCTCACACCCTCCATCACACCCCTCCCTCACAGCCCTCCCGCTACCCTCCCTCCCACCCTCCCTCC
>CM059202.1:4787530-4813954 GCA_030323885.1 Branchipolynoe longqiensis
ATCCCACTTAGTCACATTATCCCGACACTGAGCCAACCAGTCCTTGCCCTTTCCAATTAATGTTTGGTGCCAGGCTAGGAAGCGACAAGTATCAATTTTTATATCACGGAAATAAATGTCTATCCCGTAAAATGTATGGTGTTCTCTCTGACAGAGTGGTTAGAGTGTCTGACTTCTTTCTAGGTCAGACTCCTAAGCTGAAGGTCGGTGGTTCAATTCCCTGTGCCCCCCACCTCTGCCAATTTGGATTTCCACCGCTGTGTATAACTTACAGCATCATCAAAGGCCAGTTGCTCTCATACCAGGTGTATGTGGTGTGCGAGGTTAAAAATCACTTGGGTCGGTAAAAGTGTAGGCTCGGGCTTTCTATCAACAAACTGTCTAATGGTGAAGACAAGCCTATTCAGGCTTATCCGTGATAGGCACTATAAATCTTCAAGAGAGTGTTGTTGACTAGTCTGGGTTTCTGCATAATTAGGGTAGCGCGAGGAGTGGTGGAATGAGGAAGACCTAATTGTTTGTGTTTGAAATTTCCACTGTTTAATCAACTAAGATACCCATCCTGATATGACCTTAGACGTTGCTAGGACGTGAAACAACAACAACGAAACTAACGTGCCTCTAATTGTGTTCAGCCTCTGCAATGTCCGGGTTCACATGTGTGTGTGTGTGTGTGTGGAGGAGTGGTTGGTTGGTTGTTGCAGCTATACGTCCTGGCAACATCTAAGGTCATATTAGGACGGGTGTAAAATTATCTGATTAAGTATGTAGTGGGTATCGACATAGGCGTTCTCTGTGGCGGAGTGGTTAGAGTGTCTGACTTTTTTCTAGGTCAGACTCCTAATCTGAGGGTTGGCGGTTCGATTCCCTGTGCCCCCAGCTCTGCCAATTTGGATTTCCACCGCTGTGTATAACTTAGAGCGTCATCAAAGGCCAGTTGACTTTGATGACGCTCTATCAAAGGCAACCGTGATAGAGCGGTACCAAATGCCGGCTGCCACTTGACATGTTTGACTCAGCGTCATCCCCCCAGGGCTGGAAGCCATTGGTTTGACTATGTGTGGGAGGTTAAAAATCCCTTGGGTCGGTAAAAGTGTAGGCTTGGGCTTTCTATCGACCAGCAGTGGAATGAGGAAGACCAGTCGTCTATGACTGAAATGTCCCCTGCTTAAACAACTAATGGACCAAAAAAAAAAAGAAACTACTCCCTTTAAAATGTTTCTCACCGGGGGAGGGGAGGGGTGCACCTTTAATCATGATCTCCCGCTTATCTCGCCCAGCCACACGTCACAGCGGTCCATGGTAATCCCACAGTAAAATATTCCGATAGTCAGCATAGGGGGGAATGCAAATGTTCTACTACTGATCGGTGTACGTGACCAGGCGCATGTATGTATATATATGTATGGGTTGGTGGTGCCTGAGTGGGATGTAAATGGACATAGTGGTGCTGGCAGGTCTGGGTGTGAGTGCACTCAGGGCCTAGCCCTTCTGCTAGGGTAGGGGTCACCACACTCAAAGGTCGAGGTTGGTGGTGGCCATGGGGTCATACAGCTTGTGGTGGTGGGCAGACCACTGGTATCCATGGGGACCAGGAATGCTGGAGCCCTATTGGTAGGGCCAAGAATGCTTGATTCCCATTAGGGGAAAGGGGTGGGGTGATCCTCTACAATGAACCCATGTAACCATATAAATAATAAACCAGAGGGCTGGACTCTTCCCTTCTTCTTTACACTTTATACTCTTTTGTCTTTGTCTGTATTGATTTCACCATAGCCTGCCTACTCAGCCACAGATCTGGGTGGGAGGGTGGTGGGTCATAAAGGTAGCCAATGAGGAGCTATGTCAGGGAAGGATCATGCGGGCTAGGAATGACTGGTGTGCATGGGAGTAATAGGCAATAAGAATGTCGGTACCATCTACCATTGTATGTGTCTAGTAAACATTATATATGTGAATAAAACCAGGTATTTAGTCTCTTTCTGGTTGGTGCTGAGCTCGGATCGTGTGTTGTGTCTACCCCCTCCCCCCTCTGCTGGGTAGGATCACCACACTCAGGGTTCAAGGTTGGTGGTGACCAAGGGAGCCACACAGCTTGCTGGTGGTGGGCAGACCACTGGTAGCCATGGAGACCAGGAATGCTGGATCCCTATTTGTAGAGCCAAGAATGGTTGTTTCCCATTGGGGGAAACGGGTGGGGTGATACTCTACAATGAACTCATGTACCAATACACTAGAGGGCTTCACTCTCTCTCTCTCTTCCTTTACACTTTATACTCTTCCTTTCTCTTTGTCTGTATTGATTTCACTATAGCCTGACTACACAACCACCCATTCGAGCTTTAGCCATTCTACAAAACTTGATTAAAGGGGCTGTCACATTAGGGTTTTTTGCGGGAGCGTATGGCGGCGTAAGCGCGTTACGTCATATACGTCGGCATACGCCGTATACGCTACTCATACGCTACGCATACGCTACTCATACGCTACTCATACGCCGCCAGTGCCGCAACATGCCGGCGTATGTGAAGCGTATGAGGCATACGCCGCCATACGCTTTCATAAATCCGTCCGTCCAAATTTTTTTGTGCATGCTAAAAAAAACACGACCTATGAGGGCGTATGGCCCATACTGTCAAAAAATGTCACAGCACGCTCCCATACGCTCCTCGTACGCTCCTCGTAGGTTCCACATACGCTCAAAACCACCCGAAAGGTCACCAAATGTCATCATAGGCCGGCACGCGCAGGACCTACGTAGGTTTTCAATACGCTCCCGCCATACGCCGTAATGTGACAGGGCCTTAAGAGTTGTAACTAAGTTTGGATAAATATAGCGAATAGGATCCGGGCACTGGGGGCACTGGAGAAACAGTAAGTTACGCAAATAGTTAAACCTAACTATATACCAATGAATACCACTGCTTAGGCGACTTTCGCGAAGTTAATACCTCTAATTAAAGTAAAAATAAAGAAAAGAAAACGGTTTCTAGCTTTAACGTAACATGTACAGTAACCTCAAAAACAACCCCAAGCAGTAGAAACTGGCCGAAATAGCCAAACAGGCACAAAACGAACCGCAAAATTTACCTGCCACAGACAATAGAAAAGGATCTCTAACCACAAAAGAATATGCACAACACGTAGACTTTTACACCCACAACAGTAAAAATAAAACACACAACGGACCAGCCACAGGACATAGGCGGGCCCATTGTATAACGAGTAGGTAGTAGTAACTATGTTGCGGAGAGGTAAGGGACCTTTGGTTGCTACACTGGCGATATGCTGAGTCAAACATGCCAAGTGGCAGCCGGGATTCGGTACAAGAAGTAAAACGAATCAATTACATTGTTGTTACAGAATGTATATTGAATGAGAAATAGTTGCACACGGTATTCGACATAACCCACCCAGAATTGGGTGCGGGATAGGTCAAGGTGGGTATCGTGTGTAGTAAAAGTTAGGTATTAATAATATAATATCGTTAAGTTTCAATCCAAATGTCAAATATAGAACTGTAGAAAGGTGGAAACCTGGAGGTAAGACCGTTAACGCAAAAATGATAAAAAATGTAAATATACATATAAAAATATATAAATAATATAAAGAAATATATATATATATAAATAATTTTAAAAAGTTATATAAAGAAGAAATGCATAAAAAATAAATGTTATATAAAGCAAAAATGTTATATTAAGAAGAAATGTTATGTAAAGAAGAAATGCTATATAAAAATGTTATGTAAAGAAGAAATGCTATATAAATGTTATATAAATAAAATAAATGTTATATAAAGAAGAAATGTTATGTAAAGAAGAAATGCTATATAAAGAGGTTATATAACGAAGAGATGTTAAATAAAGAAGAAATGCTATATAAAGAAATGCTATATAAAGAAAAGTAATATGAAGAAAGGTTAGATGAAGAAAGAAATGTTATATAAAGAAATGGTATAAGAAGAAGCCAGCGGAAAGAATAGCAAGAATGCGAGAAGAAGGATGAACGGTGTCCAAGTGGCATGAATGAAAAGGGGAAGCAAGAAATAACATAAAGTAGGTGAGGGACGTAAGAAGCATTTGCGGAAGAGTAACGTAGAGGCAGTGATCATAGCAGCAGGTTCACTTCTTAATCCGCCAGAGCGTGAACACATGGGGGGGGTCGGAACAAGTTGAACCAACGGGTGGCCACGGTCAAAATTAAACCGACAGCGGGCACTGAACTGACCCAATCGACGCCATGTATAATATTACTGGATGCCCGGCCGCATGGACACCAGATAATACCATAACACTCTTCCCCTTCATATCACCTGTGATGCTGTTATTCAAATACCGTCTATCAACTCATTAACCACTCCTAGGGAAGAATGAAGACAAGTCACACAGATGAACAGTGGAGAAGTTGTGCTTTAATGGCATCAACTCCTGTCCACCTACTAGTGACCTATCACCCACACCCCTTACCTTCTGTCCACACAGAATCTCATTACCACTTTAGCCTGTATAGAAATCAGTGCCTACAGCCCATCAAACCTGAGTCCTATGGCTGTGTACACCTCAATTGGAATATATGAATTTTGATAGCATCAGACAGAGTGTATGGGGTCGTGCTCTAGAGTAGGTGTGTCTCACTCAAGAGACAGGAGTAGAGTGATCTCTATTCAGTGTGTCTGAAGCAGAGTCCTGAATAATTAATTAATCTCAAAGTGAGGCTAGTGTGGTCAGAGGGCCAAGGTAGTGTAGGTGACTGAGCAGCCCCACAGCCAGCCAATCAGGCGCCCCACAGCCTGGATGGGCGACACCCCCCAATAGTGGTGGCAGTCACTCAACCCAGCTGCAGGTGGTGCCCTGGGTGTTTATGCAGATTAGGCTGGTGGGCCTGCCCAGTGGTCAAGGGTGAACAGGTAGTTGCAAACAGTTACAAATAAATATTTATATATATGTACCAAAAATGTCCTTTTTCTCCAATTGCATTCTTTATGAATACTTAGAGGAACATGTCATCAACCTTGAACTGTTTCTTATATAACACATTTCTTCATTAATCTCAGGCATCATGTATGAACACACCTTTCACATAACTTACATCATGTCACACTGGGAGTGAGATATTGTTGATTTTAGTTTACATAACATTGTCCCCACTCCGTCGCCCAAGAATAATAATGCTCTCTGCCAACATATAATTCTTAACCGAAAATCCGTATATTTTTACACATGGTTTACATCTGCTGACGTGACCTACTAGCGCCTAAACGAAGCGAGTTCCTGGGTAACATAGACCGTTGAAGGATATAAAGCATGCAGGATAGCTAATTATTGATATTTAGATTGAAACTTGACTAAGGAGACGAAGTATGGGGCGCCAAGATCCCGAATTCCGGCTTAGGACCCGGCAAAAATAGTGCGCCCAACCATATGGTGGCGACACCATCGGTTAGACCGGCTTAAAACCTTGGAAACCCATAGGGTGCATGATAAGACTGGCCTAATGCTGCATGCCATGCGTAGTGCTCAGTCGGGTAATCAACCACATGCTAAGGGCGCTGCCCGACCGGCACGCATACAGCACCCAAACCACGTACCCGAGAAAGGAATCCTCAAAGTGTGCTGGGTGGCCGGTATTCCGTCTGTCAAAGTAAATCAGTATCAATGAGTAGCATCTGGTAGTGGGGGAATTGAAATCCATCTATAAGTAAAGAGGCATGGCAACATTTAAAGAATTAAAATAGAACCGCTTCAAGGAAAAGCTGGAAGATATAATTTGAGGCAAACATTTTCAACTATTCTAGGTTATATCTCTAGCATCACGTGGGTGCCTGAAAAGCTAGCTGTAAAGGCCCACACTGAGGCTAGAGAGAGAAGTATCGAAGGTTGTAACATTCTCTGATTAAGTATATAGTGGGTATCGACATAGCTGGATGAGAAACAGTACTCCCTTTAAAATGTTTCTCACCGGGGGAGGGGAGGGGTGCACCTTTAATCATGATCCCCCGCTTATCTCGCCCAGCCACACATCACAGCACAGCAGTCCGTGGTAATCCCACGATAGCTGGACAGTGGCCAGGTCTGGGTGGGAGGGTGGTGGGTCATGAAGGCAGCCAATGAGGAGCTATGTCAGGGAGGGATCATGTGGGCTAGGAATGACCGGTGTGCATCGACGTAATAGCCAATAAGAATGTTGGTACCATCTACCATTGTATGTGTCTAGTAACCATTATATATGTGAATAAACCCAGGTATTCAGTCCCTTTCTGGCTGGTGCTGAGCTCGGATTGTGTGTTGTGTCTGTTGTGGGGGCAAGCTCCTAATTTAGGCTCTATATAAGGTAGGCGGAAGTGAGGGGGATGTATGGACATTAGGCCCTCAGTGGAGACAGGGGCAGTATAGCCCTTTTGGCAGTACAGCCGACAGTATGGTTGACAAGTGGGGAAGAGTCAAAACCTTGGGTGCCACCTAGCGGGCACGGCCACTTCTGTATTTATGAACCAAGCATTGTTCCGGTTATCCTGGCACTCACAGGATTTCATAGGGTACCGACTTGTGATAATGCCCACTCATTGTGATTTTATAGTGCTGCCCTACTTGTAACGAATCTTGTTATAAAGTCGCCATGAGTGTGCACTGTCACAAGTCAATACCCGTCCTGATATAACCTTAGACGTTGCCAGGAAGGAAAAAGGCAGCCCAAGAGCCCAACCACAGTCCTCTGAGTCTGAGAGGGCTAGGGGAGGCTGGGTGGTTGGTGTAGTTTTACGCCCCAGTAAGACCCTAGGCCATACCAGGACATACACCGACTTGTGACAGCGTGCACTCATGGTGACTTTATAGTGCTGCCCCACTGGGAAATCAGAACCTTAGATGTTGCCAGGATGTAAAACTCCAACAACCAACCTACCAGACCGGTCATACGCAGGGATGAAAGATCTCCGCGATTTCGCGGATTTCCAGGATTTTTCCTGTAGCTATAAGTGTATACTAATACGTTGCACCCTTCCTGATATGACCTTAGATGTTGCCAGGACGTAAAACTCCAACAACCAACCAACCAATCCATTATTTCACGCTGCAGCACCATCAGTGTATACTAATATGTGATGCAAACGATGCAGCACTAGCAGCGTATACTACTAATACGTGCTTCTAATTCCGCAGCACTATCAGCGTATACCGATATGTGGTGCAAACACCGCAGCACTATCAGCGTATACTACTAATACATGCTTCAAACTGCGCAGGACTATCAACGTATACCAATATGTATGAAATCCGACTTCCGGGAAATTTCAGCGATTCCCTGACAATGCTAACTAAGCCTATGGGAGAATATCAGCATTTCCGCTTTTTTACCCGGAGACCACTTTCATCCCTGCATACTCAAACGCTGCCCCAGCATACTTACACACAGAGACAACCCACTTTTACTCATCACACAAACCCAACACTGTCCCTGTATGCACTCCCCCCCCAAACATTTCCTCATTACACCAATTACACACATAAACACTGTCCCTAGGTACACCCACACAGAGATGATTCACCCTTTCCTATCAGACCATTCACACACAATGCCCCTGTGTACACTCACACACAGACAGCGCACTGTTCCCTTTCACACCAGTCACACAGAAATACTCTCCTGTGTACACTCATACACAGAGGGACCACTTTCCCCATCACACCAGTCACACACAAACACCGTTTCTACTTACACTTACACAAAGCTGAATCTTGTTGTACCACGCTGGCCACACGAAACAACTGTCCCAACATCCTCGCTTGCTCTCCTGTGGGGTTTTCCCCCCTACCACCCACCCCAATGGGCCCCCCCCCCTCCACTGCCACCACCCTTAACCATCATGAACAAACCAACAACACACCGAACATCCTACACAACTATCAACCTGTTTAAACACATTGAACATTACATAAGACAGACATTCCCCATGTAAGCTATAAACTTAGCTTGTTTTATAAGAGAAAAATGTAACCCACACCGATTGTTTGAGTTGCCCCGACTATACATCTTCTACTCGGTGCTGCTCCCCATTTTTGCATGAACGTAGCTAGTCGTACGCGCGTACGCCCGTACGCCCGTACGCCCATACGCCCGTACGCCATAAAATTAAAAAAATAATAGAGAGAGAGAAAGAGAGAGAGAGGAGGCATGTAGTAGTCCGGAGTTTCGAAAACTCAAGTCTAAAATGTGTAATATCCACCAGCTTAAGCTTAAGCGGCCCCCTAAACCCCCTGCCAAAATTAGGAGTACACATTGTTAAAGGTCTAGCTACGCCCGTGACTGGTGCTGTACATTATACACCAGGAGCCACTCCCTTAATTCTACAGGACCGGTGCTCTGACTAATACAGCACTGACCAAACTTAGATTATTTAGAATGTCAATTGCAATAGTAAGATGGCCGAAAGACCAGTGCTCCAGTGCTGACAAATGTCATATTCAGATGAATAAATACTTTACCAAAAACGTACACTCACAGGGAGCTACATCTTTCGTATGACGCCTGGCACTTGTAAACACTGTCCCTGTTTACACCCACACACGGAAGACCCATTTTTCCCTATCACACCTGTCAGAGACAAACAATGCCCCTGAATACACTCACACACAGAGGGATCACCTTTCACACAACCCCAGTCATATACAAACACTGTCCTTGTGTACACTCACAGACAAAGGGACCACTTTTACCCATGACACCGGTCACACACATATAATGTCCCTGTGTACATCCACTACTTTTTCCTACCACACCGGTCACACAAAAATACTGTCCCTGTGTACACTCACACAGGGCTAGACCATACACATCACACCGGTCACAGACATGCAATGTCCCTACGTACACTCACTACTTTTTCCTATCACACCGGTCACACACAAATACTGTCCCTATGTACACTCAGACAAGGCTAGACCTTACACACCACACCGGTCACAGACATACAATGTCCCTGCAAACACTCACTACTTTTTCTTACCTCACCGGTCACACAAAAATACTGACCCTAGTTACACTCACACAAAGCTAGACCATACACATCACACCGGTCACAGACATACAATGTCCCTGCATACACTCACTACTTTTTCTTATCACACCGGTGACACACAATTATTCCCCCTATGTACACTCACACAAGGCTAGACCATACACACCACACCGGTCACAGACATACAATGTCCCTGCGTACACTCACTACTTTTTCCTACCACACCGGTCACACACAAATACTGTACCTATGTACACTCACACAAGGCTAGACCATACACACCACACCGGTCACACACATACAATGTCCCTGCGTACACTCACTACTCTTTTCCTATCACACCGGTCACACACAAATATTGTCCCTATGTACACTCACACAAGGCTAGACCTTACATACCACACCGCTCACACACATACAATGTCCCTACATACACTCACTACTTTTTCCTATCACACCGGTCACACACAAATATTGTCCCTATGTACACTCACACAAGGCTAGACCTTACAGACCACACCGGTCACACACATACAATATCCCTGCGTACACTCACACACATACAACCCACTTTTCCCCATCACACCAGTCACACACAAACATCGGTTCTGCTACAGTTGAATCTTTTGTATCACGCTGGCCACACGCAAATAATATCCCTTCGTACACTCACACCCAGAGGGACCACCTTTCACACACACACACACACACTCACACTCACACTCACACACACACTCACACACTCACACACTCACACACACACACTCACACACACACTCACACTCACACACTCACACACACACACTCACACACACACACTCACACACTCACACTCACACACACTCACACACACACTCACACACACACACTTCCACACAACTCACCACACACAACACACTCACACCACACACACTACACACACTACACTCACACACAACTCACACACAAACACACACACACACACACACACACACACACACACACACACACACACACACACACACACACACACACACACACACACACACACACCGGTCTCGTGAAACCTCACGCGTCTCGCAACACGGCGTTATCTGCCGGCTCTCGTTGCGACCTCACGTTTTGGCGCCAACTCCCCGCGGGACGCTGGGAACCGGAAGTGACGTCCGGGGATCAATCTGCTGCTTTAGTGCAGGGCGAATTGGCAGTCAGTCGGGGGGGCCGGTCGGATTGTGGCAGAGGTCATAAGGTCATTCAAATCAAATGACCTCTTTTTTTTTTTTTTTTTTTTTTTTTAAACGACACTGACCAATTTTCGTGACGTCGCCGTAATGGTGTACCTGAGGAAGTAATCCGATAGAGGGCGCTCTGATGCAATTTGGTGCGTCACTGTGTTATACCCCTGTCACACTACGACGTAATGAGCGAACGTGAGTGTAACGTGGTGATATTTCGTCATTACGTTGATGTACGTTGGATTACGTTATGATGACGTCATAATGACGTTAGACTGACGTCGAGCTACGTCACATTACGGCGTGTTACGTCGAGTTACGTCAAGGTTTTGGACATGTTCAAAACTTTCGACGTATCTCAACGTGAATCCGCTACGTCGGGATGACGTGACAATGACGTTAGGTAGACGTTCCGCGATCGTTATAGCAGCGTAAATGACGTTAGAGTCACGTTATGTCACGTCAGAGCGACGGCCCGGGTGGGAGCAACGTGTGGGCAGCGTTCAATTAACGGGGGTCGGACGTAACGGAACGTCGGCCGAGCGATACGATGACGGGTCGATAACGTCGTTATAACGTGTTGCGAACGTGTCGTGACGTAGTTCACGTCATTGACGATCGCGTAGCGTTTTGATAACGTGACTAACGTGATCCGAACCCCAGCCTTATATACCCAGACATCTACCCTGCGACGGGTGTTTTGTACTTTTCGATCACGTTACGGTCACGTTACGGTCATGTTACGGTCACGTTACGGTCACGTTACGTCCACGTCACGCGCGTTACGGCGATGTTAGGCTCACGTTACACTTACGCCCGGTCAGGTCGCCAATTACCGCTCCCCCCTAACGGTCTCACGTTACAGTTAACGTCACAACGCTACACCGACGTTTGACCAACGTTTCAGTTAAGCTAGCCCGCCGTCGACCACGCTCGCATCCCGTTACGCCCACGCTTAGCTATGTCCCTAACACTACGCTAGGCCGATGTTACGCCGACGTTACTTTCACGTTACGCTCACGTCAACTACGCGGCATTCACGTCCACAATTTGCATATTACGCCGATAACTTCGACGTAAAATACTTATTTTCACGTTCTGCCTACGCTGACGTTGTCACGTCGTAGTGTGACAGGGCCTTAAGGCCCGGGCATATACACGTTAGTGGACGTAGTTGAACGTGGTGGAGGCTAACGTAGTTCAGCGTAGTTCAATGTAGTTCAACGTAGTTCAACGCAGTTCAACGTAGTTCAATGTAGTTCAACGTACCGGCATCCATACTTCTTCGTCATGCTAACTTGGTAATAACGTGGGTGGGCCGTGAGTTCCGATTTAATCTTTGGACATGTTCAAAAGAGCGCTACGTTATTACCAAGGAGAAATACAGACGCCGGTACATTCAACTACGTTCAACTACGTTAGCCTCCACTACATTGAACTACGTCCACTAACGTGTATGTGACCGGGCCTTCAAACTACGTTGAAATACGTTAAGGTATGGCACCTTTTGCCACCGAATGATATGGATAAATACGTTACAGTATCGATGCCGGTACGTTCAACTACATTCAACTACATTCAACTATGTCCAACTACTTTCAACTTCGTTAGCCTCCACTACGTTCAACTACGTTCAACTACGTTCAACTACGTCCACTAACGGCTATGTGACCACGGCATGCGCGACGTGGAACGGCCATGGTTTTGTGTGGGTCAAAGTACGAGAGAGTATGCTAGAGTATGCCAGAGAACGCTAGAGTACATTAAGACGTACGTTCTACTACGTTCTTCTACGTTCTACTACGTTTGAACTTCAGCCTCTAATGTGGTGCTCTTTTGAACATATCCAAAAATTAAATCGGAGATCACGGCTCACCCACATTTTTACCAAGTTAACATCAAGGATAAGTATGGATGCCGGTATGTTCAACTACATTCAACTACGTAAAGGGGCTGTCACATTATGATCCATCGCGCCAACATACACCTACATATGTGATTTTTGGCCGCTACGTCGGGATACATCATTATGCGTTACATGTGCATTAGGCGCTCATTGGTATACGTCATAAGTCAATGTATGTCGACGTTTGTCGAGATACAACGTCATGTGTCAGGGGTCAGCAAAGTTTTGTGTATGCTCAAAACTGTTGATGTATGACAATGTGTGGATTTTACGTCAGCCGTATGTTATGGAAACATTAGGCCTATGTCGATGTGCGTTAGATGTACGTTAGACAAATGTTGTTCACTATGTTGCACCACATTTGCCTACGTTAAGGGCAGTGGGAACGTACAGTCCAAGTACTGACAACGTATGGATAACGTATGTCTAACGTACGTCTAATGTGCATTTAGCATGTCTTGACGTATGTAAAGTATGAGGCGTACGTAGTTATGGCGATTGAATAACATACATAACGTTCACAGGCATTCTGCGAACGTACCTTGAGCGTAATTTGAGTGTTTTTCGCCAGGAGGCATGTTATCCATACATTGGTCATACATTGGCCATACACTATGTATACGGTATGTATACGTCCAACTTTGCCCCCTGTGCCGAACAGTTCAATGCTTCTCGATGTAAAAACGTGATTTTACGCGTAAGTCACTGGTTTGATTGACTCAACCTGGAATTGAACTAACGACCTTCCGCCTGCGCTCTACCGATTCGGCCACCGCCGTCCTGTACTAGGATTGGACAAAGACTGGTTGGTGCCATGTCTGCAATACGTGACTGAGTCGCATATCGCGGTCACAGCACCACTGGTGGTGTCAGTATCCCACAAGGGGGTGCTTTGAAAACAAAGCCCACCACGATTATGCACCGTCGCAATCAATTCAGTACCTCGCCCTACGTGACTTCAGATGTTGCTAGGATATAAAACCCCAATCAACCAGCCTATCAACTGCGTGCGTATTTTACTGCGTGAGCAGTCCTTTGGGGAGTCATGAAACAAGAGCTCAGTTGTAATAAACATTCCTAATTCGCCTCAACGTGACAGTAGAGGGACCGGGCGCCGTGGCCGATCCGGTAAAGCGCCGGCCTCGCGTGCGGAAGGTCGGGATTTCAGTTCACGGTCGAGTCAAACCTTACTTACAAAATTGATACTTGTCACTTTTTTTTTGAAGATTTATACTGCCTATCATGGATAAGTCTGAATAGACTTGTTTTCAACATTAGACAGTTTGTCGCTAGAAAGCCCAAGCCTACACTTTTACCGACCAAAGAGATTTTTAACCCCCCACACCACATAGACATGGTATGAGAGCAACTGGCCTTTGATGAAGCTGTAAGTTATACACAGCGGTGGAAATCCAAATTGGTAGAGGTGGGGGCACTGGGAATCGAACCACTGACCTTCAGATTAGGAGTCCGACCTAGAAAAAACTCAGACACTCTAATGGCCGGTGCACACCTACCGTTTACGACTCGACCCGACCCGCTTAAAACTGAAAACGGGCCGATTCGTTTTTCGAATCGCAAATCGCAATCGTAAACGGCCGCCTTTAGCACTAAAAACTTAGTTTTATGCGCGAATCGCAATCGCTAGGTGTGCGCGGGGGGCGCACACCTAGCGATTTTTGTGCGCGAAACGGGAGGTGTGCGCGCACAAACGGTAGGTGTGTACCGGCCATAACCACTCCACCACAGATTGATAGACCATACACATCACAGCGGTCACACACATACACGCTACGTTCAACTACTTTCAACTACGTAAGGGCTGTCACATTACAATGCATCGCGCCAACATACGCCTACGTAGAGCATCACAGAGAACTTCCTAGCCTGGCGATCAGCATTAATAGGAGAGGGCAAGGACGGGTTTGGTTCAGTGTCAGGCTAATGTGAATGAGTGGGATATCGGGTCATGGTGCCGGCGGCCTGATTTCCCAGTGGGGCAGCACTTTAAATTTACCATGAGCGTGTACTGTCACAAGTCTTTATGTACCCGTCCTGATTTGACCTTAGATGGTGCCAGCATGTAAAACTCCAACAACCAACCCACTAACCGACAGTAGAGGATGGGGTGGGGGTGGGGGGTGGTGGGGATGGTGGACTGGCTGGTGGTGGTGGTTGGGGGGGGGGGGAGCTGTGTATTTACTGAAACTGGATGTGGGTTAATTCAGATATCACTTAATTCTGTAGTAGTCTGCACTGACTTCTCAGGCAAGGAGCCACATAAACAGGTAGGCATGGGTAGGGCGGAGACATCAGGGAGCCCAGGTGGTGTAATGGTTAGCACACTGGCTCGGAATGTAAGAGATGTGGGTTCGATTCCAGCTCTAGGCGCAATATTTCCCATGTTCATCACCCCCCATGACATTGGTTGCGGTGACCATGATCCTGTACAATCGATGCGCTAAGTGTTTGTTGAACCTACTCTGTGTGTCTATGTATATATGAAGAGTTCGGCCGCAAAACCCTGTAAACGCCAATCTGAAAATTGAGCTAGACATGGGAATCAAACCTTCAACAGTTTATATTTTTTGATTTCCTACTTTTTTGTCCATGATCACGTGATCATAACAAAAGTGGAATTAGTGAGAATGAAAATTATTTTCAAGTAGAAATCTTTAATTTAAACTACATTTTTGGATTGGTGTTTACGGGGATTTGCGCCTGAACTCTTCATATGTAGCTGCATTGTATGAACATATGAATATTATTTGATCTATTACGTAAGTGAGAAGACAATACAATTAGTTTGATTGAGCTATTCCTTAAAAGGCCCATCTGCTTTATTAAAGTAAAGATTCTGCACGAGTGAGGCAGATAGTGGGGGAGCACATACGCACATGAGCCCCTTGAGTTGGTAGCTCTCCGTATTGGGAGCATTGAGCTGGTAGCCAAGGCGCTCCAGTCGAGTTTAATGAGCAGTTGTCAAAGCAAGTAAATACAAACATAAGAAGTACCCCTACCGGAGCGCATGTCGGCCTGCTGGCCCCATGTACAAAGTTACACCATAATAGCGCTCAGTCGTATATCGTCTTTTATCAGTCGGGTGGCTCGCAGGCACTGTTATATTATAATGACACTGAGTCGCGTATCAGCCATACTGGCTTGCAGACATATTAATTAACCATGTTGATCTTATAGCAACACAAAGGCATATATATAGGTTAATAGCAGACAAGCAATGCAGGTGAGCTTCAATCCAAATAATATTTGCATAACGAGTTATACAACACGTAACTGCATTGTAATAATAAGTTTGTTTTATTTAACGATGCCTCTAGAGCACACTGATTTTTATCATCAGCTATTTTGATCAAACATATGGCCATTCTGACATATTTCTTTGGAAAAAACCCACTGCCACCACATAGGCTACTCTTTCCTATAAGCAGCAATGGGTCTTTTATGTGCACTTTCCCTCATACAGGACAGCACATACCACATCCTTTGATGAACCAGTTGTGGACCACTGGTTGGAACGGAAAATAGCCCAAACTGCAAATGTGTCCACTGAGCAGGATCAATCAGTTTGTAAAGTCGACGGCTGGCAGTTTGAGTGGTGTAGATAGGCTAATAGGAAATCACTACAGGCAAGGAAGGAAAGTGGATAAAGAGTGAAAGGCAGGAGAGTGAGACTCCCTCATTTATTGTATATATAGTTTCAAGAAACAAGATGGTGGTGATCACATGATCCAGTCTTCCAATCACTAACAGGCATTCTTCTATCCACCAATGAGGGTTCAATATCCTTGTAACCAAGGCATGGTTAGGTCTGGCTACAGTGCCCTGTTGTGTCTGGTGTGCAGTGATCCATAAATAACACTTGGGGGGAGGGGGTATGTGAGGAGAGTTCCAAAGACTCTCTCACATGTCAAGAAGTGACCCTCTCTCAGGTCAAGAAGTGACCCTCTCTCACTATCTATATTGATATACAATTTCTATCTTTAATTAGTAATGGATCACCAACTCCACATATACCTCATATGCCTTTGGTTTTACATACCATCTACCAAATTTTACAAGTTGACCCACACCTTGACAGGTGGACGCTCTACTGCCTGAGCTATGTCCCACTCCTGTAACTGCGTTGTATGTATGTAATTGTAAGCATTAAATTACTATTTAAAGGACTTAATCCAAGGACACGAGTGTAGTAGCCTGCACTGAACTATCAGACAAATGAGCCACATAGAGAGTTAGGTATGCATAGGGTGATTGCATCAGAGAGCCTAGGTGGTGTAATGGTTAGCATACTGGCCTAGAATGCAAGAAATGTGCGTTCGATTCACGCCCCAGGTGCAATATTTCCCATTGTCATCACCCCCTCTGACAATTTTGTTGTGGGTATTTTGAGGAACGCGCCAATTCACTAATAAGCAAGACTGTGAGACTGGACTGTTAGTTTATTCTACAGTGAAACCTCTCTAACTGACCACCTTCACAAATTGACCGCTCCCCTATATCGATCGCTTCATTTGGGTCCCAAACGATCACCCTTGCAATACAATTGTAACGGGGGGGAAAAACTCCCTATACCGATCACCTCCCTAAATGAACCATTTAAAGTCGGTCCCATGGTCGGTCGATTAAGAGAGGTTTTATATGGAAACTCACGTTGGTTTTCAATACTACCTGAGAATCCAGAACAGCTTGAGAAAACGGTGGTGGCCCTTATCGGCTGATTAGTAATAGCACAGCAGCCTATGGCTATCGATTTACTGACAACTGTAAATAAGGGAGAATAGCCTACAGCTAGCAGAGCGAGGGGAAATGCGAGGAGTGAGAAATGAGCGCATAGAGCGAGAGGGGGTTGGAGTGGGGGGAGGGCGGAGGGGAGAGGGGGGAGGGAGGGGGAAGGGGAGAGGGGGAGGAAGGAGGGGAAAGAGAGAGGAAGAGAGAGGGGATGCAGATGCAGAGGGCGAAGAGGGTGGGAGGGAGGGGGAGAGGGGGGAGGGGGAGAGAGGGGAAGCGAGAGAGAGAGAGAGAGGGGATGGAGAAGGAGACGCGAAGAGGGGAGGGAGGGGGGGGGGATGGGTGGAGGAGGGAGGAAGAGAGGGGGGAAGGGAGAGAGGGGGAGACGAGGGGGATGGCATGGAGAGAGGGGAGCGAGGGACAGAGGGGGGAGGGGGAAGGGAGAGAGAGGGGGGAGAGGAACAAGGGAGGAGAGAGGGGGGAGTGAGAGGAGAGGGGGAGGAGAAGAATGAGGGAGGAAGGGGGCAGGGAAAGAGGAAGGGGAGGGAGGAGTGAGGGCGAGGAGAAGGGGAAGAGAGGGAGGAAGAGAGGGAGAGGGAAAGAAAGGGAGAGAGGGAGGGAAAACAAGTTGGGGAGGGAGGAAAGGGCGAGAGAAGGGGAAGAGAGGGAGAGGGAGAGGGGAGTAGAGATATGGGAATGGAAAGTGGAGGAGGGGAGATACAGGGAGAGAGAGGGAGAGAGAGATGGGGAGAGGGAGATAGAGGGAGAGAGAGGGAGAGGTGGAGGGGAAAGAGTGAGGGAGAGACGGGGAGGGGAGAGAGGGGGGAAGGATATGGAGGGTGGTAGAATAACGAGGGTGAGATTGGAGGGGCGGAGGGAGAGAGAGAGAGACAAGGGGAACGACAGAAAGGAGGAGGATAGAAGGAGAGAAAAATGAAGGACAGTGGGAGATATAGATAGATAAATAAATAGATGGACAGATAGATAGATAGAGAGGAAATGCGAGAGAGACAGAGACAGGGGAGAGGGAGAGAGTAGGCGGGATGAGATAGAGAGGAAGAGACAGGGACAGAGGGAAGGAGATAGGGAGAGATAATGAGAGGGAATGTGGAAGAGAGGGACAGAGAGAAAGAGAGACCGTGAGAAAGAGTAGGAGTGAATGAAGGAGAGAACGGAGAGAGAGACAGAGAGGGAATTAGATAGAGAGGGAGAGAGAGGGTGCGAGATGCAGAGAGAGAGAGGAAGAGGGGGAGAAAGAGGAAGAGAGAGAGCGACGGAGAAGAGAAGGGGACAAGAAGGAGAATGAAGGGCAGGAGAAAGGAGAGAAAGAAGGGGTGGAGAAAGAGAGGTTTGGCCGAGGTTGAAAAGACAGTGGGAGAGAGTCTGAGAAAGAGAGGGAGAGAAACACAGACAGAGATGCAGAGGGGAAGAGGAGGAAGGCAGGGGGAGTGTGTGAGTGAGAGAGATCGAGGGTACGAGTGGAAGGAAGGAGCGTGTGTGGGTGGGGTGGGGGTGGGGGGTGATGCCGAGTGGGATTCAGGCAGCACAGTAAACAACGATAGAACCCATGGTGGGTTGTTGGAGTTTTATGTCCTGACAATATCTAAGGTCATATCAGGACGGGTACCTACAGACTTGTTACAGTGCACACTCATGGTGAGTTTATAGTGCTTCCCCACCCGGAGACTAGGCCACCAGCACCACCATGACCTGATATCCCCATTCAGTCATATTATCCTGACACTGAGCAACCAGCCAGTCCTTGTCCTAGGCTAATAATGCCGAGAGGCCAGGCTAGGAAGCAACAAGTAATAAACTGTTAAGTCGTTGATTTGATTTTACCAGCGTTCGAACCCGTGGGTTGGAATCCAAAGATCTACCAAAATGGGACGTGGACGCTCAAATCATTGAGCCATCCCATCTGGAGAGTGTCTCCATAGATATTGCTGAGGGCACGTGAGGTCATGTGAGGTCACGTGAGGTCACGTGAGGTCACGTGAGGTCACATGAGGTCATGTGACTACCAGGAGGGAAGATAGTGCTCATGGATCAGGGAGGGGATATTGAAAGGCTCAGGGATGAAAGATCTCTGCGATTCCGCGGATTTCCAGAATTGTTCAATCTCGCAGCACCATCAGCGTATACAAATATGTGGTGCAGATTCCGCAGCACTATCAGCGTATACCAATAATACATGCTCCAAACGCTGCAGCACTATCAGTGTATACTACTAATACATGCTCCAAATGCCGCAGCACTATCAGCATACACTACTAATAAATGCTCCAAACACCACAGCACTATCTGCGTACACTACTAATACATGCTTCAAACACACCGCAGCACTATCAGTGTATACTACTAATACATGCTCCAAACGCCACAGCACTATCAGTGTATACTACTAATACATGATTCAAACACACCGCAGCACTATCAGTGTATACTACTAATACATGCTCCGAACACCGCAGCACTATCAGGGTATACTACTAATACATGCTCCAAACGTCACAGCACTATCAGCGTATACCACTAATAAATATTCCAAACACACCGCAGCACTATCAGCGTACACTACTAATAAATGCTCCAAACACTGCAGCACCACCAGTGTACACTACTAATACATGCTTCAAACGCCGCAGCACTATCAGCGTATGCCAATATATAATTATGAAACCTCGGAGAATTTTCCGCGATTCCCTGACAATGCTAAACCTATTCGAGAATATCAGCAGTTCTGCTTTTTTTCCCTGTCCTGTCTGTGGGAAAGTGCATATAAAAGGTTTAGGTGAAAGGATGCTGTAACAAATTTAAAAAAAATCTGAATGGAACGGGATCCTCTGCTGCAAGCCTGCATGTCACCCAAGTAGATGTGCATAGTAGGCTAAGGTATCATTACTCAGACTAGACAAAAAAAACTGGAAAATTACAAAAAAACGAACACTTGCTGCTTATCAGAGAGAGTAGCCTATGTGGCGGCAGCAGGTTTCCTCCAAAGAAATATGTCAGAATGACCATATGTTTGACGTCCAATAACCGATGATACAAAAATCAATGCGCTCTAGAGGTGTCGTTAAATAAAACAAGCTTTAATCACTCACGGTCATCTTGAATATAAACGCCGGACTGGGCGCGGTGGCCTAATCGGTAGAGCTCGGGCCTCACATGCGGAAGGTCGGGAGTTCGGTTCCAGGTTGAGTCAAACCAATGACTTTAAAATTGATACTTGTCACTTCCTAGCCACGCGCCCTGCAGTATCAGGATAGGGAAAGAACTGGTTAGCTCAGTGTCAGGATAATGTGACTGAGTGGGATATCAGGTCATGGTGCTAGCAGCCTGATTCTCCAGTGGTGCAGAACTATAAAGTCACCATGAGCGCGCACTTTCACAAGTATGTAGGTACCCGTCCTGATACACCTTAGATTTTGCCAGGACCTAAAACTCCAACCACCAACAACCCAGTGCGACAGCACTATGATGCGCGAAAAGGAAGAGAGGAGGCGGGGGTGGAAATAAAAGGTTTTAGGGCGAGTGCCTGAGGGAGGCCAGGGGGCGGCCTTATAAGGGGAGAGGGAGGGGCGACAGCAGGTGAGTGTGAAAGCTGCCGGCCCGGGGGAGGGCGACAGGTGGCGAGCAGCGGCGTCGGGTGAGGCGTGAGCGCCGCGCGACGCGGAGGGCGGGGGAGGGGGCGGCGCGCCGCGCCGTCTGCCGAGGTGAGAAAGCAGCGCGACAGCGCGGGGCGGGGGGAGGGTCTCTTCCTCTCCTCGCATCAAACGTAATGCTTCGCATTACGACCAAAGTCGCCATGAGTGCGCACTGTCACAAGTATGTAGGTACCTGTCCTGATACAACCTTAGATGTTGCTAGGACGTAAAACAACAACAACCGACCATCCATGAAAGCCGTTTTGACGTCAACTTTACGTCAATCTGCTTCCTGGACGTTGAGCGACTGAATTCCGACGTCGTTTCGAAGTTGTTATGTTCAAAATGACGTGGCCGGATGTATAACCTTTGACCTTTCACCTTTCACCTTTGACATTCTTTTCGATTCTTAACAGAGACAGGATGTGTGGGCAGGTGAGACTGTTTGTTTGTTTGTTCTTGTGTTACGTGCTAGCAACATCTAGGTCATATCAGGACGGGTACCGACTTGTGACAGTGCGCACTCATGGTGACTTTATAGTGCTGCCTCCCTGGGAGACGAGGCCAGCAGCACCATGACCTGATATCCCACTCAGTCATATTATCCTGACACAGAGCCAACCAGTCTTTGCACTATCCTAATAATGCCGAGTGCCTGGCTAGGAAGCGGCAAGTACCAATCTTTAAGTCATTGGTTTTGACTCGACCAGGGTTCGAACCCACGATACCACGATCTACCAAAATGCGAGACGGACTCTCAACTCATTCGGCCATCCCGTCTGGTGTGAGGTGAGGAGAGAGAGGTTGGCAGGGTGAGGTGGGAGTGCATTCAACGATGAATAACTGCGTCTGCGATATGTCGTCTGCTGCAACTAAATTCCGTCTGCTTCCTGTCTTGTTTCCCGCGCAATCCCTCATCACTCTCCCCCCGCATCCTGCGTGTCGCTCTCCTCCATACGTGATTGGTCTTCAACTACAAAGGTTCTCACCCCGCTTTGTGAGGTCCAGTGGGGCCTTCGCTGTTGGTGTTGTTGCTGTTGGTGGTGTTTGTGTTGGTGTTGTTGTTGTTGGTGGTGTTGGTGTTGTCACTGTTGGTGTTTTCCCTGACGGTGTATTCGCTGTTGGTGTTGTCGCCGTTAGTGTTGTCACTGTGGGTGGTGTTGGTGGTGGATTCTGTCGCCGATGCTGTTGTCACTGTTGGTGTTGTGTCTGTTGGAGTTGTGACTGTTGGTGTTGGAGTTGGTGTTGGTGTTGCAGTTGTGACTGTTGAGGGTGGTGTTGGTGTTGGAGTTGTGACTGTTGGGGTTTGTGTTATTGTTGGTGTTGGTGTTGTTGTTGATGTTGGTGTTGGAATTGTGATTGTTGGTGATGGTTTTGGAGATGTGACTGTTGGTGTTGGTATTGGAGTTGTGACTCTTGGTGTTGGTGTTGTTTTTTATATTGATGTTGTGACTGTTGGTGTTGTTGTTAATGTTGTTGGTGTTGTTGTGATTGTTGATGTTGGCATTGGTGTTGGTGTTGTGACTGTTGGTATTGGTGGTGGTGTTAGTGTTGTTGGTGGTGTTGGTGTTGTTTGTTTTGGTGTTGGTTTTGGTGTTGGTGGTTTGGTGTTGGTTTTGGTGTTGGTTTTGGTGTTGGTTTTCTTGGTGTTGGTTTTGGGGTTGGTTTTGTTGGTGTTGGTGTTGGTGGTGTCGGTGTTGGTGGTGGTGTTGGTGGTGGTGATGGTGTTGGTGTTGGTGTTGTTGGTGTTGGTGGTTGTGTTGTTGGTGTTGGTGGTGCTACGCCTAAATGAGTCGATTTCCCTTCTCTGTCCATAATGGGGTGCTTCTGTGTTGTGCAGGTTGGAAGGAGTTACATGACTTAGATCTTGCCAGGACATTATACCCCAACAAAAACCCTATATAAATATATATACCATATAAGCATTATACGAGTATAATAAGGCTGGAAGCTTCCGCCTGCTCCTCAGCCCCTACTCCTCCTCAGTCATCAGCTGCTGGATCCTGAATTGAGTCATCAACTGTTTTAACTTCTCCTTCCCACCCCTACTACACCTTCTTTCAACACCTATTACCTAACATTTTCCTTGAAATCGAAATACAACCCATAATATGTAAGTCCCCAGTGCAATCTCAGACTTCCGAACCTGAACTCTTCATATATATATGTGTCATGGGGGGTGATGACAATGGGAAATAGTGCGCCTAGAGTGGGACTCGAACCCACATCTCTTTGCATTCCGGGCCAGTGTGCCAACCATTACACCACCTAGGCTCTCTGATATCACCATGCTGCCCACACCTACCTGTCTATGCGGCTCCTTGCCCCAGAGGTCAGTGCAGACCACTACCCTCGACCCCTGGAATTGTAAGTCTTTTAATGCTTACAATTATATACACACGACGAGTAGCTTTACAGGATCATGGTCACGGCAACCAGTGTTATGGGGGTGATGCAAATGGGAAACATTGCGCCTAGAGTGGGACTCGAACCCACATCTCTTTGCATTCCGGGCCACTGTGGTAACAATTACACCACCTAGGCTCCCTGATATCACTACACTACCCACACCTACCTGTCTATGTGGTTACTTCCCCGAGAGGTCAGTGCAGACCATTACATATAGCTAGTATATGGATGTATGGGTATAAATCTTCGGTATGAGGTTTAATATTATTTGTATTATTGTTACTGTCCAATAAAGGACAAATCTTGATTAGCTGCGGCCTGCTGGCCTACGGTGGCGGCTCCACCGGCAGCTCTTGGTACTTCTGCTCACTCCATGCATTATTGATTCACTTTGCTTTGCTGTATATATATATATATATATATCTTTCTGCTGTCAATATTGTGTTAGGCTAAATTTGCTAAGAACCTTCTTGTTGTATTTCCAGGTACGTCTTAACTTCACCTTGTAAGAGGACAAGCAGTCAAGTAAGTCCAACTCTACAGGAATCTCTAAAACATATCGGTTTTGCACCTGGGGCCATATGCATGAAGCAGTGTTAGCGAGCCAAAACGCGTTTAGACAGGATTTCTGGTTTAGCGCCGAAAAGTCGGTATGCATGGAGCAGTGTTAGGCCTAACACCACAAGCTTAAACTAGGTTAAGCTAAACCAGAAAAATAGCTGGTTTACAGGCGGTGTTAGTTATCAAATCTATTCAATGCGATCATATTTAACAGAATTAGGTACCCAATAAGTGAAATCTTACCAATTTAACCCTAAATTTGAAGCGTTATTAAGGCTACCGCCGCATTGGCGGCGATATTAATAGTTATATTTTCTAATCGATGAGCGTAATGTAAACATATCGCCGCCGCCGCCGCCGCATCGACGTCGCATTCCATACTGGCGGCGGCGGCGATTTGTTTACATTACGTTCGTCGATTCGAAAATATAACTATTAATATCGCCGCCAATGCGGCTGCTGCGTTAATATCGCTTCGTTTTTAGGGTTAATTTGCTTAAATTTCACTTATTGCGTATGTAATTCTGTTAAATATGATCGCATTCAATAGATTTGAGCTAAATATATGGATACAAACGCAGAGGGATTTCCCAAATCTATAAATACATTCACGTTAAGCTAACACTGACCGTTTAGGCCACCGTGCATACGTTTTCGACGCCGCCAATAAACGGTGATAGCTATACAGTGTTAGAGGGATAACACCACACGCCTCTAACACTGCTCCATGCATATGGCCCAACTCTTCAGATGTAATACTCGATTTCCGCGATGCATGCGCAGAGCATAATCCAGACTGGACTTGTGGGTCACAGAGTCTGTGGAGAGGCAATTGAGGCTCTGTTATCACTGGCTTCATATTGAGCAACTGACTGTCTTTTCGGCACAAATGTGGATTCATAGAGAAAACATACTTACAATTTGTTTATCATTTTTGATAATTATAGCTATATCCTACTGATTGATTGATTGATTGAAAAGCTTGATTGTCAGTGTAAAACAACAGAGTTATAAAAACACGAGTGCTCTGCCGCTGTGAGCACCCTATGTAATTACAAAACTCTCCCCCTTCATTTCACCTGTAATGCAATCAGCCTAAATCAATTTAACCAACTCTGGAAAGAGGAAGGAAAACCAGTCACACAGATGAACAGTGAATAAGTTGTGCTTTATTGGCAGCAACTCCTGTCATCCCCCTTACATGTGACCTAGCACCTGCACTCCTCATATACTGCCCACACTATGTCTCATTGTCACTTTAGCCTGTATACTGAAAGCAGTGCCTACAGCCCATGGGACAGGAGTCCTATGGCTGTGTATACACTCAATTTGAATAGATGAATTTAGGTAGCATCAGACAGAGTGTCTGGGGTTCCTGCTCCAAAGTAGGTGTGTCTCACTCAAGAGCCAGGATGAGAGTCATTCTCTTCAGTGTCTCAGAAGCAGAATTTTGAATAATTACTTAATTGAGACTAGTGTGAGGTCAGGATAGGCCAAGGGAGTCAGGTGACCGGACATTCCCCAGCCAGCCAATCAGCCACTCCCCACAGACTGGGTGGGTGGCCAACCCCAGTAGGGGCTGTCACTCAAACCAGCTGCAGGTGGTGCACTCTATACATATGCAGATTAGGCAGGTGGGTCAGTCGGTGGTCCTGGGTGGACAGGATGTTGCATACAGTTACAGATATGTATATAGATATATATAGTACAATTGTTCTTTTCCTCCAATTGTATTCTTTATGAACACATAGAGAACATTTTAATAATCATGTACTGTCTTTTGTAAAGGAAATCTTTTCATTAACTCCAATCATCATATATAACATATAGTTTACATCACTCAGTATCATGTACATTTTCATTAACTCCACTCATCATATATAACATATAGTTTACATCACTCTGTATCATGTACAATGGGAGTGGGAGTCTATTACCTTCAGTTTACATAACCTGGTTCCCACTTCGTCGTCCAAGAATAATAATGCTCTCTGCCAATATATAATTCTTAACCGAAAATCCGTATATTTGTACACAGTGACACACTGTCGACCCACAACACGAGTGTAGTTGCCTATCACCAGTTGTCGTACTAGTCACGGAAATGGTGTATTCTGGGGTAAGCAAGCATCCTATGAGTTAGTATCGAACGTGGTCTTTCCATAATGAGGTTACAAGCCAAACGTAGCAAGCCGAACAAAGGTAGATGGCTGTTTGTTGGAGTTGTAGGTCTTAGAAACATCGAAGGGGTACACCATGTAGTGACTGCATCTGGGTTAGGTTGAGTTGAGTTTCATTTAATCACTCTGCTGGAGGGGGGCGGGGGGTCGTTAAGAAGAGAAACACACATTCAACCACAAACATGTTGTAAGGTCACTCACTGTACAGCTTCCCCCAAGGGGTGAACTTTCAGCCAAGCGACCAACGTTACATTAAATTAAAGTTCCTACTTATGCAAAATACATTGTCGCAACAAATCTGCAGTTGAAATATTGACCTAGATTCATATATGTCCATGTATGCATAAATACATGTAAGAATGTCACATGCGTATATATATATATATATATATATATATATATATATATATATATATATATATTTGGATTGGCGTTTACAGGGTTTTGTGCCTGAACGCTTCTCTTATATTGTGGTCATGTATATATATATATATATATATATATATATATATAATTTAAAATCCGTCCTGCTGAGAGGGAGCGGTAGTGGTAGTGACCAGGCGCAGCTGGTATCATGCGGTCATGAGCTGCTCACAGGTGGCAGTGCAGTGGAGAATGAAGGAACTAACCTAGTCCTATGGTAGTAATAGCTCAGTGACATTAGGGTATAGAGTAAGTAAGGGAGAGAACTGCTAGGGGGTAGTGTCCTTGTTTATATTCCCATAATAGATTATAGAGC
>CM059202.1:4814454-4846734 GCA_030323885.1 Branchipolynoe longqiensis
GATTTATCTACTAAGACAACTTATTCACGAAGTAAGTAATTGTAAAATTAGTTTAAATGATTTATGATGCACTATAGCATCACATTATGAAAGTTCAGAACTTTCTCAGGTCCCTTTTGGACTTTGTACGTGTTTTTAACTTGAGGATAGAACATCGTGTGCCACTGGCACGAACGAAACCGATAGTCCTTTGTTCTATCGAAACCTGTGTTTAAGACAGGGAGAAATTGTGACCCGATTTGCTCATTTCCTAAGAAAATTCTCCCGGATCCTAATAGAGGATGTTGTTGGGGATGCTTCTGGGTGTTTTTTATAAACACCCCAGACTGGGTTTTAAGGCGAACCTCCGAGTTTCGTAATATTTTCTCCAACTTGCTGGCGTCGTAGCCGCGGGTGGGAGAAGTGTACGGAACAGAGAGAGTGGGCGATATTAGTATCGATCCCCCCGTTTGGTTGGTTTCGTTACCATTCACCTACGGCAAACTTTAGCTTTCACGCCTGTACTGAAAACGTTGTAACACACGTATCTCTGTACCTTATACCTCAACCCAGTTTACTGACTTACACATTGTGTATTTGAGATGATTCCGGTTTAAGTAACACCCAATATTGTCGTTACAGAAACCGATGGCCACTCGGCGGAATAAGCCGCCCGCGGCAGCCGTGGGCATTGCCCCTCCGGATTATGATTCGTCACCCGCTGTTACGGCTCTGCCGTCCCCACAGCCCGGGGCCCAGACGTCCGACCGGGACAGTGACCAACCACCTCAACCTAAAGGTTGGCAGGAAAAGATGGCACAAATGATGGAAGAAAAGATGCGACAATTCCAGGCTCATGCTTATTCGGGCCCTTCCCAAATCCCTGATGACGATTGGGAAGATTTTTCCGACGATGAGGAAGATACTTTTTCGGCCACTGAGGTTACGAAACCGAAAGCGCGCAGTAAGAAATGCCGCACAGTGAGCAGCTCGGGTGATGAATTCACCAAGGAGTCTAACGCTAAAATAACCAAGAAATCTAAGAAAAAGAAAAAGAAGGACTCGTCCTCGGACTCGTCGGATGACTCGTCATCCACAGAGTCAGATTCAGACACAGAACGCGCTGGGGTGTACGCCAAGATAGGCACTAAGGTCGGTAAGAAAATTACCCAAAAGAAGGCAAAGAAGGTTCGTACTACAACCATGATGAGAAAAACGGTTAAAGGCCATTTTAACACCTTCAAACCGGCCGAGGTCATTAACAAATTGACCGAACAGATTTCCGGGATCAAAGGTATCCCGGCAACTGTTAGTAAGGAGATGGATGCTGGCATCCATCTATCAGACGAACGTCGCCGGTACGAGACTGCACTGTGTTTGATCCATAAGGCAGTTTTGGGGTCTTTGACATCGATTATCCCGATCGCAAACCGCATGCAAACCGAGAATAAGTTCTCGTCTCTGGCCCGTGTCATGGACAGGGGCATTGCCTTGCTCACAGCTGCGAGCAACTATATGACGAATCGCAGGTTCGAAAATGTATTCAAATCTGTCACTACAGACGCTGGGAAAGAAGTCGCCAGGTCAAAGAAAATGACCGATAATGACGGAAAAGAATACACGGTGTATTCAGGACCAAATCCCATCAAAGGCAAGCCTCTGGATAAGTCTAAAATGTTCGGGGGTCAGCTCACCTACCTTTACAAGCAAGTAGAAGTAGACAATAAGAGTGCCAGGAACACTGAACAGCAAGGCCGTAAGTTTCAAAACACTCTCGGTTTCAGACGGAACCGGACGGATTTTCGCTACAGATGGGGAGGAAGGGCGTTCAGAGGCGGACCATCCTTCGGATACAGCCAGAGGGGAAGAGGACGAAGCGACAGACAACCCTCAAACTGGAACGACAAGCGAGGTTACAGAAGGGATTTTGTTCCCAAACCACAGTTCCCCAAGCCAGGGAACAAGTAGAAAACGCCACACAAACAATTCAGCCTCCTGGCCCTGAAATGGTCACCGAGGAAACACAGACTTACGTAAGCAAGTTTAAAGCAGGCAACATTTCTAATTGTTTACATCAATGGCAAGAAATAAGAAGAAATCCAGAGGTTCTTGATATAATAAAGGGCATTAGGATTCCTTTCACGCAATTACCTGTCCAGAAAACAGCCCCTTTTCCATATAACATTAATTCGGAAGAGAGAGATAACCTTAATGAACAAGTAATTCTTTTTGAAGCTAAAGGCATTATCAAAAGAGTAAAACATACTAAAGGTGAATTGGCAAAAGTAGGTCATTGCATGTTTCCCTACATTGATGATTCTTTCATTATGGGAGAATCTTTCACACAATGCGATCTCGCAGTTCACGATTTATGCAAACTCTTATTAAAGTTGGGTTTTTTCATACATGATAAGAAATCCGTCTTTTCTCCTACTAAGGAGCTTAAGTGTCTAGGCTTCATTTTAAACACAACGGCAATGACGGTGTCACTTACACAGCAAAAGAAGGATAAGTTTCGAGACACAGCGAAACAGCTGTTAGACACATTTAGGCCAAAGATAAGAGAGGTCGCGGTGCTAATCGGTATAATGATTTCGTACACCCCCGCTATATTATACGGGGGGGGGCACACGTTAAGTCCCTGGAGATTGACAACAATCTAGCTTTGGCCAGAGCAAAGGGTAATTTTGAAAAGAAAATGTTTATTTCTGAAAACGGACTAGCCGACATTACTTGGTGGCTGAATCACTTTGATAACTCTCCCAATCCCATTAGAATGGGTGAACCCAACACTACAGTTACAATTGACGCGTCACTACAAGGTTGGGGAGCACATCGCAATGATGTAGCAACAGGAGGGAGATGGCTAGATTCTGAAATATCCGACCATATTAACGTTTTAGAGTTAAGAGCTATTTACTTAGGGTTAACAAGCCTTGTTAAAGTACCGAAACACAATGTACGTATCCTTACGACTAACACCACAGCTATGGCTTATGTCAGAAACATGGGAGGTACAAAATCAATACCGTGTAACGAAATGGCACTCCTCATTTGGAATTGGGCTCAAAAGTTTAAGGTATGGTTAACAATAACACACATATTCGGTAGTCAAAATATTCTAGCAGATAAGATGAGTCGCGAATTCCATGACCACTTAGAGTGGTCACTAAACGGGTCAATTTTCAAAGAAATTTGCGCGAAATGGGGTATGTCTGATATAGATTTATTTGCTTCACGTAATAACTCTAAATTGAACAAATATGTTTTGTGGCACCCCGAACCAAATGCATGGCACATAGATGCCTTCTCGCTAATTTGGCAGCATCATTTCTTTTACATTTTTCCCCCATTTACCATTATAAGCAGAGTCGCCAGAAAGATACGAATGGAGAAAACACACGCCATCCTCATCATCCCTGAATGGGACACTCAACCGTGGCTAGCCAGACTAATTTCGACGGCCAAAAACAGCCTACACTTCCCAAGATACCGAGGAAACCTGAAGCATCAGGGACCATTAGCGCGCCACGGAAACGTGTCGACGACTCCTTTGGTAGCATTCCTTTTTTGAATAAGTACTTGGAACAATTCGGATTAGACAAGATAACACAACAACGGTTGGTATCTCATGCGGGTAGGAAGGGGACAGTGAAAATGTATACAACCTATTTAAAGAAATGGGGCATTTATTGCTTACTTAAGAAAGTTAAGCCAATGAATCCGGCAGTATCCCAGGTAGGACGTTTTCTATGTTTCTTAGAAGACGAAGGTTTAGGTTACGGCGCTATCAATGCAGCCAGATGTGCGCTTTCAATAATCCTACCTAGGATTAACGGACAGACGATGGGCAAACACCATGTTATCTGCTGGATCATACGATCGATTTATCAAAGGAACCCTCCCAAACCCAAATATAATAGGTTTTGGGACGTGTCTATTGTGTTTACACTTTTCAAACAATGGCCAGAGAACAAGTTCCTGGACATTAAACTATTAGGGTTCAAAGTAGCGTTGCTTCTTCTGCTGGTGACAGGACACAGAGGACAAACTATAGTCGCCCTGTCGCTAAATGGACTTGACATTGATAACAAGGAAGCAACGTTTGATTTAACAACTTTGTTGAAATCAAATCGTTTAGGTGATCCCCTGTCGACAATAACTGTCACTAGATTCACAGAGGATCGTAAATTATGTGTAGTCTCCGCAATACGGACATATATATCCAAGACAAGAACAATAAGAAACTCAAGGCAGCTTTTGGTGAGCTTTATTAAGCCACACAAGGGCATTTCGAGGGACACCCTCGCCAGATGGACAATGATTGTGTTGGAACTAGCAGGAGTCAACACAGGCAAATATACATCGCACTCTACACGTGGAGCGATGGTCTCTAAGGCCAGATTGCTAGGCATCTCCGTGAAACGGATCCTGGCTCACGCAGGATGGAAAACGGCTAGATCGTTTGCAAAACATTACCACAAGCGTGGTAACGAATTGCACAGCGATTACTCACCAACTAAATGACAAAGGTGAGACAAAGTCAACATATTTGCTTTATTGTCATACCCATTGTACACTACATACATGAATAACACTATAATAATAATAAGAATAGAATAATAATAAAACAAGAATATCAGGATAAAAATTATATTATGTAAATGTCTCCCTAGCCTGCGGCTAGCCAGAGGCGGTATACTGAGGTAAAATAGATTAGTTAGACGAATCTTACCTGGGTATAGATGATGGATAACTATTGTTTTCCCGAGGTATGAGCCTCGGATAGACGTGGGCGAGGGCCCACCCACCACGCCCTTCCACGTCTATTCAATGACTTGTACCAAGAAAAGGTTAGATTACTATAGTATTTTTGTTTATTAGAATCATTTTTATCCTGAATTAGTAGGTAAAGATTGCTGGACCCGGATGTGCTTCCTTCTCCCTCGCCCACGTCTATCTGAGGCTCATACCTCGGGAAAACAATAGTTATCCATCATCTATACCCAGGTAAGATTCGTCTAACTAATCTATATATATAGCGCTGGTCACGCACACCGATCAGTAATAGAACATTTGCATTCCCCCCTATGCCGAGCTGGGCTGGGCTGGGGCTGGGCTGGGCTGGGGCAGGGAAGAGCTGAGCTGGGCTGAGCTGGGCTGCGCTGAGCTGGGTTGGGCAGGGCTGGGCTGGGCTGGGCTGGGCTGGGCTGGGCTGGGCTGGGCTGGGGCTGGGCTGGGCTGGGCTGGCTTGGCTGGACTAAGCTGTTCTGGGCTGGGCTGGGCAGGGCTGGACAAAGCTTGGCTGGGCTGGGCTGGGGCTGGGCTGGACTAAGCTGGGCTGGGCTGGGCTGGGCTGGGCTGGGCTGGCGTGGGCATTAACAGATCATAAGAGATAACAAGTGTCAAATTGACTTAATTATATTGAGCTGGGCGGGGGGGGGGGGGGGGGGGGGCGGGGGGGGGCGCGGAGGGGCAGTAACCATTAATGCCACCGCACACATCTGAACATGCGCAATGGGTCGGAAACACGCATGCGCAGACCAAAGGTGGCGAGCAGCCTGGCGATGGCCAATCAGCGATCCTAATTCTCTTCCGGTTTCAGCTGTAGTCGGTGAATGTGATTGGATTGGTTGGTTGGTTGTTGGAGTTTTACCCCTCTGGCAACCTCTAAGGTCATATCAGGACGGGTACCGACTTGTGACACTGCATACTGATGGGGGCCAGGCTGCAGTCACCATGGCCCACTCAATCACATGGGCCGTAATCGATTAACACGACCCGAGTGACTCGGGTCACCCGAGTCGTCAGAATTTCAAATCGAACACTGCGAGTAGAGTCGACAAATACACGTGCCGTGTGCAAAACGATCCGAACCAAGTAACCCACCTCCTAGCTGGGGTTGGCTACGAGCGATGACGTCATATTTGGGCTGGTACCATCCTGCAGGATAACAGCTACCAGTACCAGTCATACATGGTTTTTTTAAAAGAATAACTTAGATTACTGAAATGGAAATATAGATAAACTAGGCCATCATAAAATACTTTAAATCCTATTTTGCTGTAGTTTTAACGATTATTAAAAAAAAAAAAAAGTGTCCACCCGAGCGCGGAGAAGCGTATTCGATTATTCGACCCGAGTCTGTAGGATGTGCGCATGTGGCAAAAAGTGGCTCGGGTGACCAGAGTCGATTAATCGATTACGCCCAAGTGAGCTGGATTAGAGCGGAGTCTCAATCTGAACTGGGAGTCTGTACAGTAGAACCTGTTTATATCGACCCTTGTGAGCTGTGGACCACTGCGAAAAGCAGACTTTTTTTTTGCTTGTTCTATGTCCGAACAGTTTTTGTATTATTTTGTTATTCCATCCCTCGGATGAAAGGACACTTGCTATGTCAGAGCAAGGTTGGTCTGGATGTCGATAAGATATGTTTATGTGTGCAGCGATAGAGGAGGAGGCTGATTGATTGATTGGTGATTTCTTTTTTTTGTTTAAGTGTTTTTATTCATCTGAATAACATGTTGTCAGTACTCATGCACTGGTCTTCCAGCCCTAACCACAATTGCCTCTACATAGTAAACAAATCTACAACAATATACAGATAGACAATAACGCGAAAATAAGCAAAACGTTGGTACAAGATAAGCAAAAGAACAAGATAAGCAAAAAAGAAACATATGCGGGGAGGTCAAATGTTAGACTAGTATGGTAGGTGTTAGTAAGGGGTGCGGCATAACTGATTATCTTTCTAGTAGTAACATACTCGTTGAAAGGGTGATGGGGGATGTAGGTGGGCCTTTGTGATTGAACTTGTGTTCATGGTAATCTCAGGTGGGGCCTATTGAGTTAGTAAGTAGCTTAATATTGATTAATAATGTACCTCAGTAGGATCCATCTAGAATCAGTTCCAGGCTCATTCCGTTGTAGATGGGTTTTTTGGTCCAGTTGGCCGCTACCGGTTGAGTTTACAGTGTTTGTTTGTTTGGGGGGGCGGGGGGGGGGGAGCGGTGGGACAGGGAAAGGAATGGCAACACCGACCCAGTGTATCATTGATCTGCTTTGGCCTAGGCTGGTTGATTTAAATGTGATTGATGGATTGATCGGTAGAGGAGTAGGATGGTGTAGTAGTGAATGATGAGAAGGTACTGTTTGAGAATGTGATGAGCGATGTAGAATAGTGTCTGCAGATACTTATTGACACGTCTTGATTGATAACGGGGCGGTAGAAGTCAGAAGGCAGAGACCTGCCGGGCTGCCTAGTGTGACTACAGTACACATTGACGGTTAGATTCAGTTGTGGGATTCAAATGTTCTGGCGTTTTGCGTGTATTGGGGAGACGCGGATTTAATTTGGGTAGTGCATTTGTATTGGTTTAGTTTAATCAGTAATAGGTTAGTTGGTTGTTGGAGTTTTTTTGTCCTTGCAACATCTAAGGTCAAATCAGGATGGATACCAACTTGCGCTAGTGCGCACTCATGGTGACTTTATAGTACTGCACCACTGGGAAATCAGTCCCCCGGCACCATGACCCGATATCCCATTCAGTGACAGTATCCTGACACTGAGCTAACCAGTCCTTGCCCTATCCTATTAATGCCGAGCGCCTGGCTAGGAAGCGACAAGTATCAATTCTTAAGTCATTGGTTTGGCTCTCAGCGCTAAAGAAAAAAATTGTTATTCCAATAAATGTTGATACCTTTGACACTCTTGACACTCTCAACACTCTAAACACTCTGACCATTGCTTGCACTCACACACACTTGAAGAGTGAGATCCAATAGAATACTAGAACCTCATCCCCAGTTCTTTTGTGTGTGGTGGTGTATTTAGGCTGCCATTAAAGGTTACGTCTAATGACTTGTGTTTGCCGCTAGACAGTAATAGTCTCGTGGTTCCCCTTGTTTTGATCGCTTTCAGTTGTTGTGTAGCGATCTACTGCATGCATTCTTTCTCTGTTTGTGAGCATTCTCTCACATCTCGCTACCCTCTGTGAGTTTGTTAGTTCTACATTTTGTTAGTTGTTTGGTTACCTATAATTACTTTCCTTGAATTCCTTTATCTTGTTTTGTTATTGGTCATTAGTATGTTATTTGAAGTTTAATGCTTATATCCTGTATGTATTATACGTGTATTGTAATAACAATTATAATTATATAAATAACGGAGCTCACATACAGGTTTATTGTATTTATTATCACCGAGACTTGCTATTGTTGTGTTGGAGTTGCGCGTCAACCTCCCTCGGCACGCGCGCCTATGGGGCGCCACCTGTATTGCGCCATATTGGATTCACTTCTCACTGAATTTCAATTGAAGCAGACGTGTGTGTCGAGAGCTCATTATGTATTGCGATTTGTGTGGTGCGTCGCACAAAACAGACAAGTGCAAGAAGAAGGGCCGAAAAGGAAAGAAGTCGACTAGAGTTACACGTGCTTCATCTCGACAAACAGGTGATAGTTTGAAAGATTCGAGGGAAAGTTCACCTGAAATTCTGAAAAGAATGTCGTCACTAACGTTAGACGAACAGGGGACTTCACTGTTGAAAGAGATAAAAGATATGGAATTGGAGGAGCGAGTCTTAAATTTGCGAGAAAAACGAACAGTCATGAGAAGAAGACGACTGGAGTGGCAGCAAGCAGACGAGGATGAGTTGGTGAAAGGGACGACGACTGCGGCGATGACTTCGACAGAGCGAGCGGGGGCAGCCATGACAGACGAATGGCCGCCGGCTGCGATAGCCGGTGCAGGAGCCGGAACGGCATTGAGCGGGAAGGATGAACACTCAAGCTACGGTGTGTCGAAACCTCGACACAGGTCACAAACAAGGCGAAGGCGGCGAACGCCGTCCGATTCGAGGAGTCGAAGCAGCAGTAGTAGTCGACGACTTCGAAGTAAGTGGAGTATCAGAAGATTTGCTGTATTAGGAAAAGAAGTAAAAAAGCTAAATTGTTATGAATTGCTCACAGCGTCAGTTAGGTGGTGTCTAGATATACAAGGCTTGACTATTGCAGACTATCGTGCTTTCCTTGAGCATATATGTTTTATGGCGTCAAGGGCTTGACAAAATGATTTCATGGACTCGACACATGTTGAATACGACAAAGACATTGGTAAGCTAGCAGAAACACAAGGGTTTGCAGCATTCGGTAGCAGTAATACGGGCCTGTGCATGTACCACTATGGCATGCACAACATGCGTTCGAAAAAGCAGTCGAGTACTGTGCGTAGAACAGCAGCTTATACAAAGGAAGGTAAGACTGGATGTTTCAAATGGAATAAAGATGGTGGCTGCAGTAGGAGTGAGGACAATTGTAATTATGGTCATTGGTGCATGAAATGCGGCATTAAAAGCCATAAAAAGATTAATTGTACTAAAGACTGACGAGTTAGGTCAAGTAGTAAGCCTGCCAATGCAAAGGGGAAAAAGTCTGTAATACATGGCAAATTAACGAATAGCAGTAATAATATTGGTATGTCGAATATTAACCCAATGGTAGGCGTAAAGAGTGCAGCAAATAATAATGTTCCGGTTACATGTACGAATGACAATGGTATAGGACATAGTAAAGTTATACACTTGGAGCAGCATAGTGCTATTGAGAAATTACATGATAAGCATGAAAGTACTGACTCTTGTCTAATTACTAAGAATGTTACATGTGCTCGGTCCGCAAAAGAAGTGGGCGTACCTGACATGGTTCAAAAGACATTGAGCATGGAAGTAGCTAATTATACTCAAGTAGAACCAATAGGTGTGAGCCAAGTTAACTGTAGTACCCCTAATGTCATAATAAATGAAGTTGCATGTGCTATAGACAACCAAACAGTAGGTCAAAGTAGAATGAGTAAGCAAATGAGTGGAAGTTATGCTGTTAAGGCCGAGGTGTCACAAATATGTAGTCAAGTCAACAGAATATGGCAAAATTGGATTAATCATGATAGTAGTAATGAAAATGACATGTTATATGTTAAAACAATAAGGGAAGAATACAATTGTTGGGATTTTTATATTAAGGAACTCCCGTATAGTAAGCCAATTGTGATTCGAGTTGGGGTTGACTGTGTGAATGGTATTGTACATGTATACATTACGTAGAAGGCAATCAGATGCAGCTTAAACCTTGTCGGTTCATTTGTGAGCTATTTGTTAGGGGTGACACGGATCCAGATTGGTTCTATATTTTGTGGGGAGTAGTTTTTGGCTTCCACGTTACCAATATCGACTGTTCGGTAGAATATGAACCTAAATTTTTAAAAATCGGTAACGCTATTTATAGGGATATTATAACGCAGAAGTTGTTGCTGGAATTGAGCCAGCAAATGATTACCTTGACAGATAGGAAACCTCAATGTGTGCACAATATTTTTTGTATTCCTAAGGAGGGAGGGGGACGAGGAATAGTTGATTGCAGCAGGCCAAAAGATAAATCTATTAATAATTATACAGAAAAAGTAGCTTTGAAGTTTACTTACAGAAGTGTAGATGATGTGGTAGACAAGATGGAACAGGGAGATTATTTGGCCACTGTGGACTTAAAGGATGCATATCGCGCTATTCCTATCCACACTTTAGACAGACCTAGGCAAGGTTTGGTTTGGGATTTTGGTGAAGATAAGAAGGGGCCTGTATACCTATTGGATAATAGGCTCTGTATGGGATTATCATCAAGTCCTTTTGTTTTTTCGAAAGTGTCAGACTTTATAGTGCGATGTGCAGTTAGAGAAGGGGTGAGTCGTATAGTAAATTATTTAGATGATTTTTGTATCATCGGTGCATCATATGATGAAACTGTAATTCTGCAAAACAGATTAATTAGCTTGCTTCGAAGGTTAGGTTTCTACATAAGTTATAAAAAACTGATTAGTCCCAATACGAAAATTAGGTTTCTGGGGATATTAGTGGATTCAGTGAAACTTGAATTAACTCTTCCGAGGGATAAGTTGGATAAGTTAGGTAGAACGCTGGAAGCTTTCAAAGGGAAGAAGAAAGAGACAAGAAAAAGCCTGGAGAGGTTAGCTGGCTGGTTAGCCCACTGCGCCAAAGTAGTGCGCGGTGGGCGAACTTTTTCTCGTCGAGTATACGACTTAATAAATACTGTAGCTCGTCCATACTATAAAGTGAGACTGAATTCAGCGTTTAGGGAGGATGTATACTGGTGGAGCCATTTTGCCAATGAGTTTAATGGAAAGGCTTTAATGCTAGGAAAGTTTTCTTCAGTTAAAGCAGTTTATAGTGATGCGAGTAAGTGGGGATATGGTGCGATGCACAATACCGACTGGTTAGTAGGATGTTACGACAAGCAAGTCGATAGTCGGTTGCAAGAAGTAGTTGGTCACCATTATGACCGTCCTGTATTATACCTGGCATGTATTCCCTCTAAGAATGTCCTTGAATTATCGGTGTATTTGTATTTATTTATATATCCATCTTTTAAGGGGCTGTCACATTGGATATGTTGGTGTGGAAACATATGTAATTCTTGACACTCGGACAAAGCGCACGAAGGTATAGTTACGAGAAAACTGGTCACGTGACGTGAGGCCTTTACGGCGGTCACTTTTCACCCAGCCGTTGGTCGGGTAGCATTGATTTCCCCACCCACCCAACCCTTTTCTTATGGGGGTTAAGTGCTGAGGGTGCGTATTGATTGTTGTGATGATTTGATTTTCTGATTTGATTGTTTTCTTCTTATGTCATTTCTGCCTCTAATTATGTTCTATACTGTTACTGAACTGCATCGGAAGCCTGTTCTTCCAGTTCGTCAGGTTACACTACCTGCTGTACATCACCATGTGACAGTTATCGGAGCTAGACTCCTGCTTGCCTACGAGGCGTTTCGGATTGTCCAGTATGTTTACTTGATGTCATAATCAATAAATGATGATCATAATGTTGTCTGTTGTCCTTTGTCTGAGGGTCGGGAATTAGGGTTTTTTGCGGGAGCGTACAGCGGCGTAGGCGCGTTACGTCATATACGTTGGCATACGCCGCCATATGCTACGCATACGCTACACATACGCTACGCATAGGCCATCATGTGCCGGCCTATGCCGTTGTACGCCACCATACACTTTCTCCCGTCCGTCCATCCAAATTTGTTTGTGCATGCTAACAAAATCTCGACCTATGGGAGCGTATGGTTCATACGCTATTCATACGCTACTCATACGCCGGTGTACGCTCCTCGTATGCTAGGGGTGCGCCGGCGTAGGTTGCGCATAAGCTCAACTTGCGTCACCAGCATATCTCTAGCGTATGTAGCGTACGCATAACCTACGAGTTACGTATGGGAGCATACTCATAGCATATGCACAGCATATGCACAGCGTATGCACAGCGTATTCCAAGCATATGCCATAGGTCTCGACATCGATCTTGACTCATATGCTACTCATACGCTCATACGCTACGCATACACTACGCATACGCTACGCATAGGTTCCATATGCCAATCAAAACTGTCAAAAAATGTCACAGTATGCTCTCATATGCTCCTCGTACGATCCTAATAGGTTACGCATACGCTCAAAAACACACGATAGGTCACCAAAGGTCACGATAGGCTGGCACGCGCAGCTTTTTCCGATTTTTGACGTAGGTTTTCAATACGCTCCCGCCATACGCTGTAATGTGACAGGGCCTTTAGTTTAATATATTAGTTGTTGTTAGTCTAATAGTGCATTGAGCTCCCTCTTTGATTTTATAATGTTTCTATTGCCCCTGTGCTTCTTTCATATACCAGTTTGGGTTATTTTCCGTTCCAACCAGTGGTCCACAACTGGTTCATCAAAGGCTGTTGTATGTGCTGTCCTGTCTGAGGGAAAGTGCATATAAAAGATCCCTTGCTGCTTATTGGAAAGAATACCCTATATGGCGGCAGAGGGTTTCCTCAAAGGAAATATGTCAGGATTACCATATGTTTGACGTCCAATAGCCGATGATAAAAATCAATGTGCTGTAGAGGCGCCGTTGAAGTTGCATAGTCTGATGGTTTTGAGTTTCTCTCATTTTCTGAGATAAACATATTAGGCTGATCATTATAATCTACCTTACTTTCATTTGAAGTAACTTTTATTTTAAATCGCTAACTTTTAAGATATTTGAAATGGAAACATGCTAAATTAATGTTGGCAAGCACGCCAAAACTCTAACACCATAGACTTCGGGAATAACAGGTTTTATTAATTGACTCAGTATCCTGTGATATCCTATATATGTGATGACAAATGCTTAATAAGTGCACCAGAATCTAAGTTAGATATGTAGAATCAAATCTAGATACTTGTTTTGATTTTGAAAGTTTTATGTTTTGGAGAGGGAGAGGGAGACCAAGAACATCATGGTTTACAAATATTTCACAGTGTACAGGCTTGAATTATTCACAGTCTATCAGAACAGCACACCGTCGGGACAAGTGGAGAACCATTGCATCCAACCCTTGTCTCGAGGACGGAACTATTGATTGATTGATGATGTTTTCATCGGACTATGTAACTTTAAATAAAACATACTTTCTTTCTTTCTTTCTTCTACTCCGAGTGGATTCCATTCCCTTGCTTTCATTCACTAGGTACTCCTCTCATATGATCTGCTTTTGGCTCGGTTTATTACCCACTTGTCGTTAATTAAAAAGAGGTTGCAATCACACATCTTGCAAATCAAGTACCTTTCATAAAAGATTTAAATGCCATATCACTATTTGTTCTACACATGAATGCGAGATAAAGGTGCAGCAAAATGTTCTCACAAAATAAACGACAAAGTGTGAAACGCTGACAAATTTGATGTATGAGAATTGCGCAATTCTGGGTCACGACACTCGGTGGATGTAGCGCTGTGTTTGTAAAGCGATGAATAAACCATGTGGACCCACATGATATCAGTGTGGAATTGATGCGCACGTATGTGTTTCTCCCGGGTGTCGTTACCCCGAATTGTAAAACCATCGTACATCAAATGTGGCTGCGTTTCACAGTTTCGTACTTTGTGAGAACGCGCTGCCATGGTTATGAGAGTATTTTATGTGGAGAATGAAAAATGAAATCTGTAAATATTGTATTTTATTGATGCGATATGCAATTAAGAAATTCATTAATCTAGAGTTATGGTAAATCAGTCCAGAATTTGCAAAAGTATCATTGATTGCTTTCATTAAAGGAGCAGTAACATGACCAACAGAACATTACTTAAAGGGGCAGTAACATGACAAAGACAACATTACTTAAAGGGGCAGTAACATGACCGGTACTATTACTTCAAGGAGCAGTAACATGACCAACAGAACATTTCTTAAAGGGGCAGTAACATGACCAACAGAACATTACTTAAAGGGCAGTAACATGACCAACATAACATTACTTAAAGGGGCAGTAACATGACCAACATAACATTACTTAAAGGGCAGTAACATGACCAACATAACATTACTTAAAGGGGCAGTAACATGACCAACACAACTTTACTTAAAGGGCAGTAACATGACCAACATAACTCTTCATAAAGGGGCAGTAACATGAAACAGAACATTTCTTAAAGGGCAGTAACATGACCAACACAACATTACTTAAAGGGGCAGTAACATGACCAACACAACATTACTTAAAGGGCAGTAACATGACCAACATAACATTACTTAAAGGGGCAGTAACATGACCAACACAACATTACTTAAAGGGGCAGTAACATGACCAACACAACATTTCTTAAAGGGGCAGTAACATGACCAACACAACATTACTTAAAGGGGCAGTAACATGACCAACAGAACATTACTTAAAGGGGCAGTAACATGACCAACACAACATTACTTAAAGGGGCAGTAACATGACCAACACAACATTACTTAAAGGGGCAGTAACATGACCAACACAACATTACTTAAAGGGCAGTAACATGACCAACACAACTTTACTTAAAGGGGCAGTAACATGACCAACATAACTTTACTTAAAGGGGCAGTAACATGACCAACACAACTTTACTTAAAGGGGCAGTAACATGACCAACACAACTTTACTTAAAGGGGCAGTAACATGACCAAATACATCTTCATAAAGGGGCAGTAACATGACCAAACAACTTTTTAAGGGGCAGTACATGACCAACAACTTACTTAAAGGGGCAGTAACATGACCAAACAACTTTTAAAGGGGCAGTAACATGACCAACACAACTTTATTAAAGGGCAGTAACATGACCAACACAACATTACTTAAAGGGCAGTAACATGACCAACACAACATTACTTAAAGGGCAGTAACATGACCAAAAAAACATTACTTAAAGGGGCAGTAACATGAGCACACAACATTACTTAAAGGGGCAGTAACATGACCAACACAACATTACTTAAAGGGGCGTAACATGATTTGGGTACCATGACCAACACAACATTACTTAAAGGGCAGTAACATGACCAACAGAACATTACTTAAAGGGGCAGTAACATGAGCAACATAACATTACTTAAAGGGGCAGTAACATGACCAACAGAACATTTCTTAAAGGGGCAGTAACATGAGCAACACAACATTACTTAAACGGTCAGTAACATGACCAACACAACATTACTTAAAGGGGCAGTAACATGACCAACAGAACATTACTTAAAGGGGCAGTAACATGAGCAACATAACATTACTTAAACGGGCAGTAACATGACCAACACAACTTTACTTAAAGGGGCAGTAACATGAGCAACAACCTTTACTTAAAGGGGCAGTAACATGACCAACACAACTTTACTTAAAGGGGCAGTACATGACCAACACAACATTACTTAAAGGCAGTAACATGACCAACACAACTTTACTTAAAGGGGCAGTAACATGACCAACACAACATTACTTAAAGGGGCAGTAACATGCACACAACTTTACTTAAAGGGGCAGTAACATGACCAACATACCTCTTCATAAAGGGGCAGTAACATGACCAACAAACATTACTTAAAGGGCAGTGACATGACCAACACAACATTACTTAAAGGGCAGTAACTTGACCAACACAACATTACTTAAAGGGCAGTAACATGACCAACAGAACTTTACTTAAAGGGGCAGTAACATGACCAACACAACATTACTTAAAGGGGCAGTAACATGACCAACACAACATTACTTAAAGGGCAGTAACATGACCAACACAACATTACTTAAAGGGCAGTACCATGACCAACACAACATTACTTAAAGGGCAGTAACATGACCAACAGAACATTACTTAAAGGGGCAGTAACATGACCAACATAACATTACTTAAAGGGGCAGTAACATGACCAACAGAACATTTCTTAAAGGGGCAGTAACATGAGCAACATAACATTACTTAAAGGGGCAGTAACATGACCAACACAACATTACTTAAAGGGGCAGTAACATGACCAACACAACATTACTTAAAGGGCAGTAACATGACCAACACAACATTACTTAAAGGGCAGTAACATGACCAACAGAACATTACTTAAAGGGGCAGTAACATGAGCAACATAACATTACTTAAAGGGGCAGTAACATGACCACACAACTTTACTTAAAGGGGCAGTCATGACCAACACAACATATTAAGGGCAGTACCATGACCAACACAACATTACTTAAAGGGCAGTAACATGACCAACAGAACATTACTTAAAGGGGCAGTAACATGAGCAACATAACATTACTTAAAGGGGCAGTAACATGACCAACACAACTTTACTTAAAGGGGCAGTAACATGACCAACATACCTCTTCATAAAGGGGCAGTAACATGACCAACACAACATTACTTAAAGGGCAGTGACATGACCAACACAACATTACTTAAAGGGCAGTACCATGACCAACACAACATTACTTAAAGGGCAGTAACATGACCAACACAACATTACTTAAAGGGCAGTAACATGACCAACACAACATTACTTAAAGGGCAGTAACATGACCAACACAACATTACTTAAAGGGGCAGTAACATGACCAACATAACATTACTTAAAGGGGCAGTAACATGACCAACAGAACTTTACTTAAAGGGCAGTAACATGACCAACATAACTCTTCATAAAGGGGCAGTAACATGACCGGTACTATTACTTCAAGGAGCAGTAACATGACCAACAGAACATTTCTTAAAGGGGCAGTAACATGACCAACAGAACATTACTTAAAGGGGCAGTAACATGAGCAACATAACATTACTTAAACGGGCAGTAACATGACCAACACAACTTTACTTAAAGGGGCAGTAACATGACCAACATACCTCTTCATAAAGGGCCAGTAATACGACCAATACAGCCTTACTTAAAGGGGCAGTGATATGACCAACACAACTTTACTCAAACAGGCATTAACATGACCAACACAACTTTACTTAAAGGGGCAGTAACATGACCAACAGAACATACTATTGACTTAAAGGGGCAGTAACATGACCAACACAACTTTACTTAAAGGGGCAGTAACATGACCAACATACCTCTTCATAAAGGGGCAGTAACATGACCAACACAACATTACTTAAAGGGCAGTGTCATGACCAACACAACATTACTTAAAGGGCAGTAGCATGACCAACACAACATTACTTAAAGGGCAGTGACATGACCAACACAACATTACTTAAAGGGCAGTAACATGACCAACACAACATTACTTAAAGGGCAGTAACATGACCAACACAACATTACTTAAAGGGGCAGTAACATGACCAACATAACATTACTTAAAGGGGCAGTAACATGACCAACAGAACTTTACTTAAAGGGCAGTAACATGACCAACATAACTCTTCATAAAGGGGCAGTAACATGACCAACACAACCTTACTTAAAGGGCAGTAACATGACCAACACCACATTACTTAAAGGGGCAGTAACATGACCAACACAACATTGCTTAAAGGGGCAGTAACATGACCAACACAGCATTACTTAAAGGGGCAGTAACATGACCAACACAACATTACTTAAAGGGGCAGTAACATGACCAACACAACATTACTTAAAGGGGCAGTAACATGACCAACATAACTTTACTTAAAGGGCAGTAACATGACCAACATAACTCTTCATAAAGGGGCAGTAACATGACCAACACAACTTTACTTAAAGGGGCAGTAACATGACCAACACAACATTACTTAAAGGGGCAGTAACATGACCAACACAACATTACTTAAAGGGGCAGTAACATGACCAACATAACTTTACTTAAAGGGCAGTAACATGACCAACATAACTCTTCATAAAGGGGCAGTAACATGACCAACACAACCTTACTTAAAGGGCAGTAACATGACCAACACAACATTACTTAAAGGGGCAGTAACATGACCAACACAACATTACTTAAAGGGGCAGTAACATGACCAACACAACATTACTTAAAGGTTTATTGGCTTATTCACAATTATTATCATCACCTGTGACTAGTGATTATTTATATAGCCTAAAATGACCTATTTTCTGGGGTATTAGTTAGGGGCAATCGATGGTCTGAGATTCTCTGTGTATAAGCTTTCTCTCTTTATTTTATGCAGCCCTACTGACCCATTGGAAAATAATGCGGATATTGGGCTTAGAGTCGACGGTTATCAAATACGGGTGTAATGTTAAAAGTTATGGAGCAGGAGGGACAATTCTTGTATATTGAAAAGTGAAAATAAAAATGTAGATGGAACTAGTCTGAGTAAATGTTAAAGGATCAAGGAACAGTAAAAGCATGTGTGTAGCAATGAGAAATAATGTAGACCACTGTGCAGGTCCTTGTACGAGAAGGACAAATACTGTAACGGTGATGTACCAGGTAGTGCATCGGTAGGTGAATTGTGTGTAAGAGGGGCTGCCAGGCAGTGGAGCGTGTAGACAGGCCACAAGGAGGCTTGTCTGAGCTGGGACGTCTGGTCAAGGTAGGCTGGCGCTGGGAGAGTGGTCAAGCTATAAAGCTGGACTGTCAGGGGTGAATCACAGTTAGAGCCTGAGACCTGAGCAGTGAGGACCAAGCAGAGCAGGAGGACCAGACGGGTGAGATAGTTTTGGTATTGGTATTGGTTGAAACAGGGGTGAATAGAGTTGTATGCATTGTATTTTATTTTATGTGAAGTATTGCCCAGTCTTGGAAATAAAAATAAAACAATATCAACTAGTGTAATTTGCTTGTTTGATATTTCAGCAGGGATGTAGGTCATAGAATATTATATATACATTTAGAAAGTAGTGCAAACATACTAATGCAAATACATAGCAAACTAACAATAACCAAATACAGCGATTAACCCCTACCCTACCAAGTAAAACTGATATGACCTTAGATGTTGCTAGGACGTAAAACAACAACAAACAAAAAACAAACAAAACAAACCAAGTAAAACACCACATGTACCGGACAACGGTAAAATACAAATTACTTCAAAAACATAAAAACAAATTAAACAAAATTAAAATGTGATAAAACATTAAAATAACAATTTTAATTAAATGTAATTTCTTTTAATTATTGAAATTAAATTTAAATTAAATTACAATTAATTAATTAATCAAAACAAATTAAATTTACCTGTTTAAACTGCACTCTGATATACCCACAATGCTAATGAATTAAACACTGTTTGCACACCATAAAGTTGATCAGCACTAACAAGGAAACCTACCATAACACGCACCAGACCAGACGGGATGGCCGAATGAGTTAGAGCGTCCGTCTCCCATGTTGGTAGATCGTGGGTTCGAACCCTCGTCGAGTCAAACCAATGACTTACAAATTGATACTTGTCACTTCCTAGCCAGGTGCTCGGCATTATTAGGATATGGCAAGGACTGGTTGGCTCAGTTTCAGGATAATGTGACTGAGTGGGATATCAGGTCATGGTGCTGGTGGCCTGGTCTCCCAGTGGGGCAGCACTATAAAGTCATCATGAGTGTGCACTGTCACAAGTCGGTACCCATCCTTATATGACCTTAGACGTAAACCAACAACAAACAAACAAACAATCACACAGACCACGGTGTTTGCTAAATCTGCCACATAAAACACTTAATACACTTCCATGTGAGGTTATGCTAAAGGCTGAGTCACACTTCACCAGATTGGGGAACCGGATAGAAAACAGACACTGTCCGGTGAAATACGGCAATGTACAGTTTATATGCGGTATGCATACGGCATGTCTGTTCTCTGTCCGGTAGTGTCTGGTGTGTACGGTGTCAAGTTTTGAACATGCACAGAACTTGTACCGGACACCACAGGACTGATGTGTATGGTTGGTGTCCGGTTTAAGTCTATTTTGTTCATTTCAAGTCTGGTACCCATCCGTTACGTCTCTGGTTTGCTTCCTGCAGAGTCAGTTGATGGTGTTGCGGGAATTCGGTCAGTATATATTTTCAGCATGTATGTGAACTGTCCGGTATGTGTCTGGTTGATGTTTGGTCCGTCCGTTAGACATTCGGTTGTCATCCAGTTATCGTCCAGTTATTGTCCGGTGGCTATTCATTAATGTACGTTCCTTGTCCGTTTAGCATCTGTTTCATCCGGGCACCTTTGCAATATTTTGACACATTTCGGTACATTTTGATACTGGACACCAATGGACTCGACATTTTTTTGTCCGGTTGTGTCCGGTACTCAATCCAGTAAGGTGTGACAGGCACTTAACTTCCATGTTATGACTACACAACCATTTATTGCCTACATGTACATATACACGGATCTTGCTGTGCGTGACTACCCCGTCACATACTATATAGAGCTGTTGGTGCTGTAAATTAGGCTGCTCCCGTTCTAATCGCACAGAGTCCTGTAACACAATCCAGCACAGATTACTCTCACCAATATCTCTAACCAACCACGATTGTTCAACATCTGATAGACCAGTGCTCCAGCACTTACAAATTATATTTTCAGATAAATAAATACATTTATACTAAAAGACCAGACGGGATGATGGAATGAGTTGAGCATCCGTCTCCAGTGTTAGTAGATCGTGTGATTTGGGTTTGAAACATTGTGTAGAGTTGGTATCCGGATCTGTGGCTGTGCAAGTATTGCAGGTATTGCAATACCTCAGGGAGTTTGACGCCCCTGCCCTGCAGAGTTGTAAACCACTGCATTGTGGTACAGGTTCTTGACAGAACTGAAGGCTAAGGGAGCAAACCCTAAACAGAAAACCATGTCACTGTGGCAGCATTAAGGGTGGTTGATGTATGGAACTCCCAACATCTCCCGACCAGCCACTGCAGGGACAAATAGTTTTGCGCCTGTCTGGACATGTTCTTGCCGGTGTGAAACCTCTATTTGCTCCCCGAGAGAGTGCCGCTGGTAACTTGCAAAAGCCAGCAGCACTTCAACACTTTTGCAGGCAGCTTTCATGAAATGTACAACTGCACAAAAATGGAGAGCGGCAGTCAAGTAATGAAAGCAGTCTTTGTCGCATCGCGACCGACAGCATGATGATGATGATGATGATGATGGCTGTGCAAGTAGGCTGTATGGAAATACGATACAGACAAGAAGAAAGAGAAAGGAAGAGTGCAGAGAGTAAGGGAAGGAGAAGCCTTCTATCGTTATTTATATAGTACATACGTTCCCTGGTAGGGTGTCACACCAACCCGGTCACCCAATAGGAGAACAGCATTTCCAGTCCCCAAGGCAACCAGTAGTCTGACCACCACCAATGGCTGCCTGGCCACCACAAACATTCCTCTGGCTGCTCCTCACAGCCTGATTGTGTTGAGCACCACGGGATTGTGTTGACCCTTACTCAGGCAGAAGGGTCAGGTCCTGAGTGCCACCGCACTCAACCAGGCAGCACTCACTATGTCATCCACATGAACTCAAATAAAAATAAAATAAATAAAAACCTGGTGTCGCAGTTTATAACTATTGGGTTTGTACCAAACGGCAGCGCCCGCAATTAGGTTTATCGCGACGTCCAGCTTCTTTCTCGTAGAAGTTTCGAGATCCATTGAGTAGTACCCAACCAATACACATTTAGCCCAACCAATACACATTTATGAGCTATAGCCCAACCAATACACATTTATGAGCCTGTCTCAAAAGTTGATAAGCAATATGGGACAAAACTTTGTCCATTGTAACGATCAACATACTATCTGCTTATGCATTTGCTCAGGATAAACTGATTTGTTTTTTACATGGTGTTTCATAATCCCATTAGAATACATATTGATTTGAAGCAAATGTCCTTGTGTTTTCAGTGTAACCGTTTCTGTGCTGTTTTATGTCAATCGTTACAATGGACAAACAGAAAAAACGTTATCACCTTTTGAGACAGGCTCATATACATGTACATACATATACATAAAGCTCATTTGGCTAGGTATACGAATAACACCTCACATAATAGCACCCCCGCTGCCGTCTGAATATTTTACCCTGGTCGCATCAAACACATGACTTATGAAATGTTTATTGGGCAACGAACAAAAAAAATATGAATGTAAAGGATACATTTTTTTAAGGTTTCACCCCAATGATTATTCCAATTTTTCGATGTGGCGTTTACAAGGTTTTGTGTCTGAAGAACAAAACAAAATTAAACTGTTTTAAATAAAAGCTGGAGCAACTCTTCTGCAGAAGTATACATTTCCAAGAGATACGGTTTGGTGATCTGGACGCGGTGAAGAGTTTCCCTCCAACCCCCCCCCCACACACACAGACCCCCCCCCCTCTCACCACCCACATCTCTAGCCCCTCAGAAACACCTCGTTGTGAATAAATAATGAAGGAAAGAAAAAAAGAAATCATGTTTAATCCTTTTAAAAGGTGAGGGTGTCATTGTCACTACAGAGCAGACGACATTGTCACTTCAGAGCAGATGACATTTCACTTAGCAATTATTCAAGCAAATTGCTTCCGACGACCTGAATAGAATGTTGTATGGTCTTGCTAAATAATAAATGATTTAAACTCATCAGGGTGTGCTTCTGAGGCAATGTACAACAGCACCACAATATGATTGATATTGTTGTAGTCTGCACTGACCTCTAAGGCAAGGAGCCATATAGACAGCTAGGCGTGGATAGGGTGATCACATCATGGAACCTAGGTGGTGTAATGGTTAGCACACTGGCCCGGAATACAAAGAGAGGTGGGTTTGAGTCCTGCTTTAGGCGCGATATTTCCAATTTTCATCACCCCTACGACAATATATTGGCAGTTTGCGTAGCCTAATCGGCTTGCAGTGTCGAAGGCAGGTTAGTTGTTGGAGTTTTACATCCTGGCAAAATCTAGGGTCATATCAGGACAGGTACAAACTTGTGATAGTGCCCACTCAAGGCAACTTTATAGTGCTGCCCCACTGGGAGACCAAACCATCAGCACCACGGGTCGCGATTGAAATTGCCCCTGCTTAATCAAATAATGTACCAACAAAATATTATTAAATATAATATTATTAAATATAATAAAATAACCTACCACGACACAAACATTATAGCTATTTAGTCAAATGTTTAACTAGTGTCTTCTCTGAAAGGGTTTCATATTATAATTGTAATATATGGGGTTAGAGTGTTTTGGTTGTGATTTTTTTGTTTCTTTCTTGTTACTGCTTCTTGTTTTGACGGAAGGGGTTTCTATAAAGTGCCCTCCACACAATGTTACAAAGTGCACCCTGTCGAGGTATCAAGGAGATTGAACGACCAGGATGTCGTCTGCTCGTTACTTACGGCTCACTCTCCACCCACAATCTCCCTTTTTATCGCCCGGCCCCGTGCCTTCGAGTCTGTGGTTGGAGGTTGTGGTTTGCGGCTGGAGAGTTCAGGGAGAGGTTTGTTCCTTCTGTTCCTTCTGACCCTTCTTCACCCTGTTCCGCCTGGCCCTTCTCCACCTTGTTCCTTCTGACCCCTTTTCACCCTGTTCCTTCCTACCTTTCTCCACATTGTTCCTTCTGACCTTTCTCCACCTTGTTCCTTCTGACCATTCTTCACCCGGTTCATTCTGACCCTTCCTCATCTTGTTCCTTCTGACACTTGTTCACCTTGTTCCCTCTGACCTTTCTTCACTTTGTTCCTTCAGACCCCTCTTCACCTTGTTCCTGCTGACCCTTATTCACCTCGTTCCTTCTGATGCTTCTCCACCCTGTTCCTTCTAACCATTCTTAACCATGTTCCTTCTGATCCATCTTCATCCTGTTCCTTCTGACCTCTCTCCACCTGGTTCCTTCTGACCCTTCTTCATCCTGTTCCATCTGACCTTTCTTCACCCTGCTCCTTCAAACTATTCTTTACCTTGTTCCATCTGACTTTTCTTCACCCTGTTCCTTCTGACCCCTCTTCAGCTTGTTCCATCTGACCTTTCTTCACCCTGCTCCTTTTGACCCATCTTCACCTTGTTCCTTCTGACCATTCTTCACCTTGTTCCTTCTGATCTTTCTTCACCTTTTCTATTTTGACCCATCTTCACCTTGTGGGATATCAGGTTATGGTGCAGGCAGCCTGGTCTCCCACTGGCGCAGCCCTATAAAGTCACCATGAGTGCGCACTGTCACAAGTCTGTAGCTACCCATCCTAATATGACCTTAGATGTTGCCAGGACATGAAGCTCCAACAACCAACCAACCAATCACAGCCTCAGTCCTTCTTGGGGGACAAGCGGAACTCGGAATGTCCATATTTTGTACACAATCCCAGCCACTTGGGCCTCAACTCCCATACCCAGCAACAACTGGTTACCAATGCACTCACATGGGCGTTGTCATGGTAACTGCGTGTATCCCCACGTTATCTCATTATCTCACTAGCTAACAATGTGGCAGCTGGTGGTGGCGCCCCATAGCGGCAACCCCCGGCACTAACACTCACCTGTCCACTCAGCTTAAAGCTGCCTAGTCCGATGAAGCATCACATTTTCAAAACCAAAACAATTATCTAGAATATTATTGATTCTACATATCTAACTTAGATACTGAGGCACTTATTAAGTGTTTGTCGCGACGTAGAAAGGATTACTGAGACGGTTTAATCAAAGGTGTTACTGCTACAGCCTGTGGTGTTTTGACATACTTGCCAGAACTAATTTGACACACCTGCACTTCAAATATTTCAAAAGTTAGCCATCAAAAATAAAAGTCACTTCGAAGTAAAGTAAGGTAACAATCAATTTAACGTATTTATTTCAGAAAAATGACAGAACGTAAAACCCATCGGACTATGCAACTGTAAAAGCAAAAGAAAATGATGCTTAGAGTTGTGTTGTGTTGTAAAATATTCTGATTGATTGCATTGGTGGGGGAATGCAAATGTTCTATTATTGATCGGGTATACTTGACCAGGATCGTTATCTGTCAATGTGTATATGTAGGTGCTGGTTGTGCCTGAGTGAGAGGTAAATAGACATAGTGGTGCTGGCAGGGCTGTGTGTAAGGGGCACTCAGAGCCTACCCCCTACCCCCTCTGCTAGTCAGGATCACCGCACTCAGGCTCAAGGCAGGTTGTGGCCAGGGGAGCCACATAGCTTGGTGGTGGTGGACAGATCACTGGTAACCATGGCCACCAGCAATGCTGGATCCCTATTGGTAGAGCTAAGAATGCTTGTTTCTCATTGGGGGAATAGGGTGGGGTGATACTCTACACTGAACCCATGTACCATATAAATAATAAACCAGAGGGCTTGACTCTCTCTCTTCTTTCACACTTTATGCTCTTCCTTTCTCTTCGCCTGTATTGATTTAACTATAGCCTGCCTCCACAACCATAGATTTGAGCCGTAAACTTCACAGTGTTTGTAGATATGTAGAGGGGCAGCATTCTTTTAACTGTTTAACAAATAATTATGTTGTTCTGTTTGTTTGATGTTTTTTGGTGTTTTTCATCCTATTAACATCTTTCTTGATGCACTTTTTATTTATTATCATAGTAGTAGTCCTCTCGGGCAAGGAGCGACATGGTCATGTGAGGACAACGCAGGTGGGCTGGCCATGTAGTCCGCATGGGTGAGGATAGAATACCAAAAGCTCTCTTCTACTGTGAACTTGTAAAAGATCACAGAAATCAAGGTGGTCCGAAGAAAAGGTTCAAGGACTGCCTTAAATGAAACCTGAAGAAATGTATTCTCAACACAGTGTAAAGTCTACGGCTCGAATATGTGGTTGTGTAGGAAGGCTATAGTGAAATCAATACAGCTTTCACCCTTTACCGAGTGTAAAGGGTGAAAGAAGAGAGAGAGACAAGACTTCAGGTTTATTATTTATATGGTACATGGATCCAGTCTAGTGTATCACCTCACCCCATTCTCCCAATGAGAAACAAGCATTTCTAGCTCCACCAATGAGAAACAAGCATTTCTAGCTCCACCAATGAGAAACATGCATTCCCTGTCCCCATGATTACAGTGATCTGCCCACCACCAAGCTGTGTGGCTCCCCTGGCCACCACCTGCCTTGAGCTGGGTGTGTGGTGATCCTGACTAGCAGATGGGCGAGGGGGTAGTAGGTAGGGCTCTGAGGTCCCTTTACACACTATCTTACCAGCACCACTATGTCTATTTACCTATCAATCAAGTACCACCAGCAGCTACATAAACACATATATGCACCTGGCCATGTATACCTGTTTCACAAATAGAACATTTGCATTCCCCCACCAATGCATCATTATCGGACTATTTTACAATGACAGGTAGTCAACATAGACTTGCTATGAGAGCAACTGGCCTTTGATGACGCTGTAAGTTATACACAGCGGTGGAAATCCAAATTGGCAGAGGTGGGGGCCGCAGGGAATCGAGCCACCAACCTTCAGGTTAGGAGTCTGACCTAGAAAAAGGTCAGACACTCTAACCACTCTGCCATGGAGAACCACGGTTACCAATAGTTACTTTCCCAGACTGCCTTCACCAGCTTGCATTAGTGGTCATTAGTTTGCGTTTAAAGTTGAAAGTTTACCTCCTGGGTATATCATGCCTGGCATGTTTACCTTCTAAGAGTTTTGTTGGCATTTGTTTGGCGTGAAGAAGCCGTGATAAGTGTATAATGGGTTTGTTGTTGTGTTTCTTACGTTGGACCAGACGGAGTGGCTGAATAAGTTGAGCGTCCGTCCCGTGTTTTGGGAGATCGGGGGATCCGAACCCATGAGTTTGTGGGTTCAAATTCCTGGTCGAGTCAAACCGATGACTTAAAAATGTATACTTATCGCTTCCTAGTCTGGCGCTCGGCATTACTAGGATAGGGCAAGGACTGGTTCGCTCAGTGTCAGGATAATATGACTGAGTAGGATATCAGGTCATGGTGCTGGTGGCTTGATTTCCCAGTGGGGCAGCACTATAAAGTCAACATCAGTGCACACTGTTGTCACAAGTCGATATCCGTCCAGATATGAACTTACATGTTGCTAGGACGTAAAACAACAACAAACTTCTGACATTGGACATTATCGTTGATTGCCTTAGGATAAGATATCAGGATGTTGGGGGATGCATTTAGGATTCTGTTTGTTCTGACAGCTGCAGTAATGCGCTGGTGTGGATGTGGAGTGTCAATATATGACGTCACACACTGCGGGGTGGGAGGGGGTGGGAGGCTGTGGGAGATGGAAGAGCAGTGGGAAGAGGGAGGAGGGGCAGGTGGTCTAAAGAAGTTAAAGGAAAGTCTGTGGCGGAGTTGTTAGAGTGTCTGACTTTTTTCTAGGTCAGACTCCTAATCTGAGGGTCGGTGGTTTGATTCCCCGTGCCCCCAGCTCTGCCAATTTGGATTTCCACCGCTGTGTATAACTTACAGCGTCATCAAAGGCCGGTTGCTCTCATACAATGTCTATGTGGTGTGGGAGGTTAAAAATCCCTTGGGTCGGTAAAAGTGTAGGCACGGGCTTTCTATCGACCAGCAGTGGAATGAGGAAGACCAGTCGTCTATGACTGAAATTTCCCCTGCTTAAGCAACTAATGGACAAAAAAAACACAAAAAAACTGCATACGACGAGTTCAGTCACAAGTCGGTACCCGTCCTGATATCACCTTAGATGTTGCCAGGACGTAAAACTCCAACAACGTACGCTGGGCGTACAACTATAATTAAGCAGGATTTCCACCCGCTCTCTGTCGGCAGCTTCAGCAACTAATGTAGAGTGTCAGACTTCAGAAGTAATGGGATTGGATTGGTTGTTCGTGGTGTAGACAGGTTTATAATAGACGAGATCCCGCTTCTGACTGCGCATGTGCTGAAAACGGCGTTCGGAGCAAAGCAAACGTGTACAGCTATTGAGTTTGCCGATACGCGTAGGGCAAAACTACCATTTTATTCAAAATTAATAGAAATACATAACCAAATGGCACAAACATGGACGGAATGATGCAATATGATGAATATGTTTAAGATGATGAATATGTTTAAGATGATGAATATGTTTAAGACACAACTCTCCAGAATTAAGCATTTTGAGCTAAGAAACATACAAGTTCAGTCACTTTACAGGCTGATGTTTACATCACCATTTATTAGCCATAAGTAATTCTTGTTCTAAATATTAAAATGTAAAACGTGTCAACAAAAACTTGTTTCAAAGAAATATATAACCAATACCTGATTAACCCTACTCATTTTCTATTTCAACATATGTCCTTAACCATAGGATATAAATAAAAACATGAATAAAATAAGTACAACTGACTCTGTCTATGGCTCTAACACTAGTCTGAGTGCCCAGATTTGTCTAAATCTAAATGCACATGGCATAAGATGTGCTGATTATAATGATGTAAATGCAAGGCTAGATAAAAGATTAATATCTTAATTTTTTATATATATTATTTTAGTTGGTATTCTATGCTTCAAACAAGAGCTGAGATGAGCTGAAACTATCACATTTCATAGCTGCACCCAGTGTATTAGCATGTGCCATGTGCTTTTCACGGGATTGTTTTGCTCTGACACATCCCACAATGCACCGCGCGGCTGGAACCGTGATGTAGTCTATTAGCCAAGCTTGACCAGTATTTGCTGGTTCCGGTCCACTGGTCTCTATTTCCCACCAGCTACAATGTCAACAGGGCCGCGTTCAGGGTACACCTCCGAGTCGACTCCAAGTCAACTCAGCGACGTCTTTTTGGCATTATGCGTTCAGGGTGAGCCTCGGAGACATCTCACTTTTCATGTAGAAAACAAAAAGCGCCTCGAAAATGGCCACCAGATTCAATGGTTTCAGCCAATCAGAGCTGTTCTTTTCAATTGCAAATGGCTGCCCCCTATGGAGGCCGCCATTTTCGAGGCACCCCACAGCTAAAGTCGTTCAGACTAGTGCGACATCCGGAATATCTCTGAGGTGTACCTTGAACGCGGCCCAGGTGGGATAGCCGGGGGGGGGGGAGGAATTGAAGAAATGGGTGGGAAATGGTGGGTGGTAGGGAGTGGGAGACGAGAAGTAGGGGAGGGAGGAATGGGGGAAGGGGGAAGGGGAGGAAGAGGGGGAAAGGTTTGTTTGTTTGGGGTTTACGTCCTGGCAGCATCTATGATCCTATCAAGATGCGTACCAATTTGTGACAGTGTGCACTCATAGGGACTTTATAGTACTGCCCTACTGGGAGAGCAGGCCGCTGGCACCATGACCCGATACCCACTCAGTCGTATTATCCTGACACTGAGCCAACCAGTCCCTGCCCTATCCTATTGATCCCGAGCGCCAGGCTAGGAAGCGATGAGCATAAATTTGATAGGTCATTGGTTTGACCCGAGACGGAATCGAACTCGCGATATCCTGACGAGTATCAATTTTGTAAGTCATTGGTTTGACTCGACCGCGAACCGAACTCCAGATCTCCCGCACGCGAGACCCGCACTCTACCGATTAGGCCACTGCGCCGATTTTGTGTCCTGAGGTTTGATGCTCTTGGGGGAAAAGCAAAGCAAGAGCTGTTTTTAAATCCCATTAAAACTCGTAATAATAAGCTCTCTTTTTCCTTTAAAAAAAAACCAACAAATTATGGCTTCATCGATTGCGAAGTCGGGGGTCGCCTAATCGGTAGAGTGCAGGCCTTGTGTGCGGAAGGTTGGGAGTTTGGTTCCCGGTCGAGTCAAACCAATGACTTACAAAATTGATACTTGTCGCTTCCTAGCCTGGCATTCGGCATTAATAGGATATGGCAAGGACTGGTTAGCTCAGTGTCAGGATATGGTGTACTCTAGCTCAATGTTGAGTCATGGTGCCGGCGGCCTGATTTCTCAGTGGGGAAGCACTATAAAGTAGCCATGAGTGCGCACTGTCACAAGTCGGTACCCATCCTGATATGACCTTAGATGTTGCTAGGACATAAAACAACAACAAACAAACCTCATTTGCTTAGTTGTGTTTGTGGTATTTCAGCTGTGGATTTTAGTGGAATTCACCAAAGATAGTGTGTCATACAGCTAAGAAGCTCTTTCCTCCATTAGGGTTACATGATACCTATCGCGGAGTGATATATCAAACTAAATTAGGCCACACAGCGGTTGAGTCTAATTTGATATCAATCCGCGACTGAGCAATGTTACGTAACCCGAACGGTGGAATGAGATCGCCTTCGTAATATTGGATACTTGAGAGAAACTCAACACTTGTGGAAAACTTCAGTTTGAACTGCTCTCCAAACATACATATATATATATGTGATGTATAAGCATTATGCGAGTAAAAAGGCACGAAAGGGATTATATGTTTATTTACTAGCTTATTATTGATGGGGTGGTTCACTTGATGTATGCCAACCAGCTGACCGGTGGCGCCACCACCGGCACACTTCTATCCTGCATGCTACACTGTCACTTGCGCCCGAGAATCTTTTTATGTCATTGGGGTGATGAAAATCGGAAATGGGAAACATTGTGCCTAATGTGGGAATCGAACCCACATATCTTGCATTCCAGGTCAGTGTGTTAGCTATCACACCACCTAGGCTCCCTGATGTCACCACCCTAGCCACGTCTACATTGCTATGCAGCTCCTTGCCTGAGAGGTCAGTTCAGACTACTACACTCGTCCCCCTGGAATTGTAAGTCTTTTAATGCTCACAATTATATACATACAGACAAATGCATTTATACATATGAAATGGGCAAGACTATAATCGAGCTGTGTCCGGTGCGGGCTTGTGTCGACGAACCCGCATATGGAAATGTGGCTGTTCGCCAAGACAAACCCGCATTGGCCATCAAATGCAGGGAAGGGTTCGCTGCTGTAACTTGTTGCTAGGAGACGCACCGCGGCATCCCGCGTTACTCTCCTAGCAATGTAGAGGGTTCGAGCCATCGGGCCCTGACCCAACAGACGTGTTTCATTGGTGCTCCAATGGTTTAGACGATAATATGGCTTTAAATACAGTAATTGGGAGTATTTTAACTATAAAGGGAATGGAGGAAAAGTATTTATTCATCCCATTGACGTTTGCAGAGTTTAGATGGTGTTGGTAGGAACAGAAATAAAGTTGTGAGCTCTTAAAATGTGATTGAGACGTTCCTTGCACTCCTTACCCTTTACGAACCGGTCCCTTATTACACTAACCGTCATCGTCAACCCCCTGATGATGGTTCATTATTATATCTATTACTATTGGCCTTCTGCACAGACGAGGGAGTAATGTAGACATCACAGTATGTCGCCTGACCCTCTCCTCAGGGCTAGTCACCATCTTCTTAATACAGACTATAATAATAATAGGTAATATCTCGGGTGTTTACAATACAAGTGACAGCGGCGGTCGAGTACACAGTCGACCTTAGCAATGGAAGCGGAGGGGTAATGGTAAATAATATGCAAACAATGCGGGGGTAGAGCCGGTGAACATGTAGTACATAGGCTGTCTTCACTTGGGCAGGATTATATTAACCAAATATGAAATGGCTACGAAAAGGAGAGATGGCAGCGGCCACCAGCAGGAGCGGGAAATCAATGGTATATTAATAGAAGTAGAGGAACAGAACGGTTAACCATACATACACAGGGTAGGTTCAACAACTACACAGTGCATAGCTTGTACAGGATCCTGGTCATGGAACCAGCGTCATGAGGGTGATCAAAATACGAAATATTGCACCTAGAGTGGGACTCGAACCCACATCTCTTGCACTCCAGCCAGTCTACTAACCATTACACCACCTAGGCTCCCTGATGTCACCACACTACCAACAGTCAATTGTGTAAGTCATTATTTTGACTCGGCTATGTTTCGGACTCCCAACCTTCCGCAAGTGAAGCATGAGCTCTACTTATTCAGCCATGGCGTTCGGTATCTGATATTTGAATGGTCCATGAGTGTAATTTGGAATCAATATGTGCCAGATATTAATACAAACAAGGAAGCGTATTCTTCAGTGTTATGTGTGGTCTACTCTA
>CM059202.1:4847234-4904176 GCA_030323885.1 Branchipolynoe longqiensis
TCCTTCTCGTTGTGTAATTTTTTCGATTTGAGACAAGCCAGCTCTCTGGTCAACAATTTCAGTATTTCACAAGAAATATGTTTCTACTTAAATTCCTTCAAAAACAGTTTTGAATCATTACTTGATAAAATTGAAACTACCAGAATCGACCTTCAAATCTGGTACCGGCCCAATTAAAAATACTGACCCTGTCATAGCTGAATACCCTGCCAGTCAGTCTGGCAATGAAAGAAACTCCACTAGTCACTCGTCATCTGTACAATTGCACACCATCCAATATCACAACCCTTTATCACACACTCCACCATTTTGACACTTGTGACCACACATGTACTACTAACCCCTGGAAGAAAATTCCCTAGCCCAGTTCCCACGATGAAAGCTAGCTCAATATTTCTCCTCTACCAGTAGCCTATACTGTAAACTCATTACAGCCTCAAAAGTACTCTGGCCGGCGTTACCATAGTAATATCCCTATGTCAAGTCTGTATCACACCGTACGCTAAAAGTGAAGGGTATTTGGAATTCGCTACAGACGACGTTACCCTAAATGTATACAGCTCCAATGACAGGGTCCCCTTTTTCTCTAAAAATTTGCACCTTGACTACTAGACAATGACTACTATACAATGACTACATTGTAACCAAAGCCGGAAATTCCCGAAGGAAGTCCGCTTTTGGTTCACACAAAAACAATCTACGGTGCTATTCAAGCGCAAACTCAACCATTGGTAATTTACACTTCAACCAAAGCCGGAAATCCCTAAAGGAACTCCGCTTTTGGGTGACACAAAAACAATTTACGGCGCCACCGAAGGGCGCACCAGACCATTTGTTCTTTTTTAAATTTTTTTTTTTTTTAGGGGAAGTGCTCCATTAAGTAATTTAAGTACAATTTTCGCCTCTGAGGGAGATCAAATAAGGGCGACAATTAATGTTTGTCGGGTCAAACCCAATGAAGGCCAAAACACGTACCGACGCGCACGGTCGTGCGAGACGAAACTGTACCCAAAGTAAATGCGAGCATAAGTAAATGTGTGCATTTGTCAGTTTGCCCACAGCCTGATTCGCAAAAGTTGTACTTTCTCGCCAATATGCGCATGCGCATATATTTCTTCTTGTAGCAATGGGATAATACTGGAGGGACACATTTCTGGTCTGATGGCCGGTGGGCCCCGTATATATAAAAATACTCCTCACCGGATTACTATTGGGCACCGCATCCAATTAATGGTACTCCCGACCGTAGCGTCTTTAGGCATCGTATGCCGGCACACTCCCTTCGATTGGGCCACGCATGCCGTCACACTCCTTACCAGGTAATGTCTCTACTCGCAGTGTGTTCCCTTATTTGCGCCGTCACATTATCTAGTCTGATCTACATCAATGGTTTGATGGCCGGTGGGCCCCGTATATATAAAAATACTCCTCACCGGATTACTATTGGGCACCGCATCCAATTACTGATACTCCCGACCGTAGCGTCTTAAGGCATCGTATGCCGGCACACTCCCTTAGATTGGGCCACGCATGCTGACACACTCCTCACCAGGTAATGCCTCTCAGCGGGTTTTGCGCCACTGCGCATATATACTCGTTTCTTCCATATGTGATACATTCGGCTTGGCGAGCCACTAAATGCGAATCCAAGCAGCGATCCTGCGTGCCTTTTGCATCGACAGGTCGAGGCCGGAGTTTCTTACTCTCTGAGCTCTGTGTGGTATGTGTTTTGGTGGTGTAGGTGTATGGTGTGTGTCTGTGGTGTGGGTGTAGGTGTGTGGTGTGGGTGTAGATGTATGGTGGGGGGTTTAGGTGTGTGGTTTGGGTGTCAGGGGTACCAACCAAAGCATTACAGAGACCGGCATTGATTATCAAAGATTTTAAATACAGATTTATCGCACAGATCAAGCCCCCGGGATCTCAATGGGGGTGTGTGCCGTCATATCAATGAACCACTGTTACATAAAATGTACCATGGCAAAGCACAAAAGCCTGCATATACGCGTACATCACATAAAATGAAAGCTGAATCTGTTAAACATATTATAGCTATCTAATACGTGGTAAGAGTTACTATCCTTTAGTTTGCATATAAATTTTAATTCTCAGACTACAGAGATAGAAATTTAATAATATACAACATACTTACTGATGGTCTGTATAATAATTTAACATGTGCTAACTAGTAATAGGACTGATGTCCTTTAAGTAAATATTTCGTCCTAGTGACAAGAATAACAATCCAAAACACGATGATTTCTCAGGATGGCCGATAATAATGAGGGGCACACCCCTAGTAGCGGCAATGGCTATCGCCGACGCACCACACTACCAGAAAAAAATTGAAATAGCTAATGCGGGTATCCAAAATTGGGTCCTAGTGTGGCCAGGGGTACCGGGCACACACTCTGAGGGGACACCCGCCCACTCACTCGGTTGTAAACTGATAGCAAATATACGATTGTTACCCTAATCTGACCCAATGCGGGGTCAATCACGAGCCTTGAACGTTCCGGCCGTGGGAGTAGATATTTAAATATACAAATACTTCAGCACAGTTAAGTTGTTAGCAATACAGACTTTAGGAAATGCGAACACACAAGGCCTCATAGAGGTCTCGCATGGACGTAATATAGCGACAATGCTAAAGTATCACATCAATGTTACTTTCTAGCGAAATTTGTTCTATAATAATCTGCAAAATTTGTTCTATAATAGAATTTGGAATAATCCCTACCCTTGCACACGACCAAACAGGACACCTTAATACTCTACTTGTAGCCCTAATTTATATGCATCCTTGTTAACATCTAAGCTTGTGTAGGTACCTGTTCCTTCATTTACTAAACATTTTGAAATACCTCTAGCCACATGGGTAGTTATACAGTAGCTCCTCTAGATGGTTCAATTTTGATGTTTAACCTTATAGATATTTATCTTCACAATCACCATAACAAAAATTCATATAGTAACACTGGTAGTTATTTACACAAATTTAAATGGTTCACTTTTTATGTTCAACTTTATAGAATGTTTATAGTACTTGGATAATACAATTTAAGCATATTTACACCTATACACACTTTGGTCTAGTGGTCGGGTATGAAGGGGATTTAATGTTTACATGGGAAAACCGTTACAAATACTTTACCTATAATAGAATTTGGAATAATCCCTACCCTTCCACATGACCAAACAATTCATATTAACATTTCACTCTTATCCCTAATATACATGTATGATTAACTAGTGGTTATCCCCAGAGATCACGGCTAGTTACTTCTACAATTTTAAATGGTTTAAATTTCTGTTTAATTTGATTGAATGTGTATGTCTATTTCCCCATAAATTAGTTTTAGGTCTATATTCTAGAAAATTTTGAAAACCAAGCTGGTACCCTCAGAGAGAAGAACCAGATTCAGTAAATGATTGTTAAGCTTCATAGTTTAGAGACATACATATTCAATGCTCATTTTGAATCAGTTTAACCATGAAGAATATATTCACCAGTTCAACCATGAAGAAAATTCCCTCCGGGTGTATCTAAAATAAATTTGCTGTCTAATCCCCTGGCAGTAGTTGGACCCACCGTTAACCAACCTATGGCAATAGTTGGACCCACCGTTAACCAACTTATTTCCCCACCAGGGTATCATAAATAAAGGAGGGGCTCCCCTGGCAGTAGTTGGACCCACCGTTAACCAACCTATTTCCTCAATTCATGGTTGAACCCTGAATACACGGCCACCCCGACACCCTGAACCGCATTTAACAAGGGGAAACCCATAAATGACAAATACCATCAAAATACACATACAGATACATATGGTTAGATTGTGTGGTTATATTTGGAATTAAAAGTAAGATTAATACAAAAAAATAAGACATCCCATAAGAAATACGACGAAAAAACGGCCGAGAGAAATTAAACGGTCCGAGCTCTGACACGTCCTTCCCTTAGCCGGTCCCCACATATCTGCTAGTCGAGTTACTATATACTAACACAAAATCATCAGAAAGGTATTGAATATGGCGAAATAGGCCAAAATAAACCCTAATTTTGAATCTAAAAATACCATTAGTGCAAGAATGAAGGCATTAAAATAGAAGACCGATCTTATGGTCTTCATATCCTACCCTGTGCATGGTTCCTCCAACGACGATCAGTCACTGCAGTCTTGCATAATCCAGAGAACATATGAAGTTACAGATGCAAAAATAAAAGAATTTGTACTACAATTTAGAAATCCCAATAAAATAAGATTAAAAGCCAGAACAAGTAGTGAGCAAAATAAGTGCAATACACAGTAATATCAGTTGATATTAGTGTTTCTTTAATTTATTTCATTTTCCTAATATATTTATATATATATATATACGCTTGTAAATTTAAACAATTTTGTAAATTACAGTTTATGTATACAAAATAAATTAATAGATGCCTAAAAGTGCAAATAGACCACTTTTAGAGATTACATTAGTGTATACTAAATAAATTAATAGAAGCCTAAATGTGTAAAAAGTCCACAAGTAAAATTGAAAAGGTAGAGTAATAATAAAAAAAAAAAATTAAAACACAGAGCAGCACGTAGCAAACCTGACCAAACAGTCTGAGATCTACTGAACTACCGCCCTAATGCTCCAAAAACGCTTCTGACGTCGCCTCCTGTGCCAGCGACGCGCGTCGTCGCTAGGAAACGATGGAACTAAGAAAAACATGCGGCTAGCGCAAGCAAACTGCGAAGATTCACTAAAAATAGGCCGGCATTTAATGTCGGAGAACCGCAGCAGCAATTTTAATTTAAAACTCTAACCAAATATAATGCATGTATAGCCTAATATCGGGATAGCTAGTCCACGTCCTGTACGCCTCCTCCAGTCGGAGCGACACAAGGGTACGCCATTATTGTGCATCTAACGCTCCTCAGGCCACGATTTACGCAGATGTTTTAACCGCGGATTCAAGGCTCGCCCCTCGCTGGTTATTTAAACTACTAATTAATTAAGGCTAGCCGCAAAATATAACAAGTATACCACGTGGGTCAAGTCACCATTCGCAATGATGCTGCCCCGGTACGCCGTAAACTGTCAATATCACGTAATGGAACATGAAGACAGTGACCGTGCATCACTGTCAACTCTACCTGAATAATCTATCAACAAAAATTTAAACAATTTCTAAGCATACAGAAGTGAACTAAAAGGTATTACACTCCTTACTATCCTGGTCATGGCACCAGTTTAACCGTCGGGCTATTCCACCCCCGCTTAAGGCGACCCTACGTGTTAATATAAATAATTGTTTCCATGTGAATGACTTGTGCCTCCTGCAGCCGGTTGTCTGTCACCCTGCCAGCCTGACCCTTGACTAGCATTACCCGAGGTGGAGAGTTCGACTCCTGACAGACCATTGGCAGAAGGCCCTTAATTAAATAAGATTATAGAGCAATCCAAATAGCAATCTGAAGTTGACCATAGCGGTTAATAATATAAGTCTGGAGGACAGTAAGGAATGCAAGGAACATCCATGTCACTTCTTAGGAGCTCACCATTTTATTCTTACCTCTTACTAACAGAATGAATTGATCAATAAAATCTATGTTCTTAGTTAAATATAGTTCAACAGTGGAATGTATGTTATAAGCCAAATCCCCTCCCATATAATTAAGTTAAATAAGTTTGGAATTTCGACAATAAAAGCCTAAATATCGGCTAAAACATTGGAGCGTGAAAAAACACGTCCGATGGGTCTGGGTCCAAACGCCCGACCTTCTATCGTTGCTAGGATAGTCACAATCGACATATCCAAGCAACGCTTTACAGCAGGGAACCCTGCCTCGCAAAATTTGCGCCCGCGCAAAATGCGCGCCTGGGCAAAATGTGCGCCCGCGCAAAATGCGAGCCTGCGCAAAATACCTTTATAGTGAACTCGTTACCCTATTATGTTTCACAGGTTAATATACACTTTTAAATCTCTAATGGTACAGTACTGTCGTGGGGGTGATGAAAATGGGAAATACTGCGCCTAGAGCGGGACTCGAACCCACATCTCTTTGCATTCCGGGCCAGTGTGCTAACCATTACACCACCTAGGCTCCCTGATATCAACACACTCCCCACGCCTACCTGTCTATGTGGTTACTTGCCTGAGAGGTCAGTGCAGACCACTACACTCGTCCCCCTGGAATTGTAAGTCTTGTAATGCTTACAATTACATACATACAGGCAATGCACTAACACATACATACACAGGGTAGGTTCAACAACCATACAGCGCAAAGCTTGTACAGGATCCTGATCACGGCAACCAGTGTCGTGGGGGTGATGAAAATGGGAAATATTGCGCCTAGAGCGGGACTCGAACCCACATCTCTTTGCATTCCGGGCCAGTGTGCTAACCATTACACCACCTAGGCTCCCTGATATCAACACGCTACCCACGCCTACCTGTCTATGTGGCTCCTTGCCTAAGAGGTCAGTGCAGACCACTACACTCGTCCCCCTGGAATTGTAAGTCTTGTAATGCTTACAATTACATACATACAGGCAATGCACTTACACATACACAGGGTAGGTTCTACAACTATACAGCGCATAGCTTGTATAGGATCATGGTCACGGCAACCAGTGTCGTGGGGGTGATGAAAATGGGAAATACTGCGCCTAGAGCGGGACTCGAACCCACATCTCTTTGCATTCCGGGCCAGTGTGCTAACCATTACACCACCTAGGCTCCCTGATATCAACACGCTACCCACGCCTACCTGTCTATGTGGCTCCTTGCCTGAGAGGTCAGTGCAGACCACTACAGTACTAATTCCATCATATAAAACTTTCCTTTTTAAATATAAATGTCTTATACCTATTTTAGTAGTTGAGTAAGTATGCATTTTCTGATTAATGAGCTTAAAATTTGTGTTAGTTATTGAATGCGATTGCTTTGTTTCTAAGACTTTCAAAAAATCATTTGGAGTAAGTAAATTTTGCTTTTTCACAACACCTTTATCACTACATTTTTTACACACCTTATTTTGATTTTCATACGAAAAACACGTATATGTTTTAGAATTTAAACATATTATACCAGCACCTTCCCATTCAATTTTAAACAAACCTGGTGTTCGTAAATTATATTTCAAGCTAACCATACAACATTCTATTGGTATCCATTTTCTAGAATTAATTTGAGTTATAACATAATCATCAAGATGTTCATTACACACAGCTGTTGGAATCCATTTAGGTTTTTCTCTAAAATATTCTGCTTTCAGATGTGGTTTAACTACAGCATCCATAGAATTACCACTGAGTGCCATGTAAAGGCTATCTGTATCCATTTCACATATTTGATAGTCTTGACGACTAACAAATTTATCTAAAAAATCAAATGTAAATTGCAAAATTTTTAACTTTGCATATTGGTATACATGAAGCCAACTTGCAAAGGTAAATTAAATTTGATTTTTTGTAATTGCATTTCAACTTTGTGTAATGCGCCAATTGTTAATCAAATTACTAGTTTTTTTGCTATTGACATATGTTATTTTTGTATGTTTTTTCTTATTTGTAATAGTTTTACAATATGAACTATTTCCCAAAAGTTTATACAAATCAGAAATAATTTTACTTTCAGAATTAAGATCACCAGTTCTTCTAGCACAAGTAACTTCATAGGTAAAAGCCTCAAATGTTTTATGTGGTAGATACTGAATTACACAATATATTTTTACTACTTTTAAACCATGCTTAATATACCATTATAAAAGCAGTGTACCTAGCAAAATTTCTTTTCCAAAATAACTACCAATAAGCATTCGTTGAGGTGGTTTTGTAATTGTATGCTCCTTGACAAATTCATCCATATATGCACCACAATCTTTTACTGCAACATTAACATTTTTGAAAATGGGTGTCATTTCTTTAAAATACGGTTTCAATGATTCAGGTGTTATAATATCTACTTGAATTAAACCAAAAATAGTTCCATTTTTAATGTGTTGTAAAATTGCCACTTCTGTCAAAGGATCTTTGTTATACTTTGGTTTTGGAATAGTCCAGTGTTTTAAAATATTAGCAACTTCGGTAGATCGCTTTAATTGGTTCCATTCACTCTTTCATAATAGTAACTTCATAGCCCAATGTTGTTAAATATTCATAAACTCTTTGAGTACAAGCTTGTCTATTAAGTTTTTTATCAGCATTCATTTTTGTCGTTAAATTGCAATCATGACCATGCCAATAACAACCATTGAAATTATATATGTCACCAGTTTCAACATGAAAGCCATCAACAGGGATTTTGCAACCACCTATAATAACTTCACCACCTTTCAATTGATGTTTCAATTTTATTTGGTTAATGTATTCTGTATATTGTATCCATTCCAAGGCCATAATACTTGTGTTTTTTTTACAAATCTCAGCCTTAAAATTAGTACACCTTCGTCGATCTATATAAAAACCTGAACAATGCTCTTCAGAAAGGCATTTTAAGTAAAGTGAGTTTGCATCTACACCTATTATATGCTGACATAATTTAGCTTCATCACCAAAGTCAACTTCTCGTATTTTTGTTATACCAGATTCATGATAACGATGAAAAATAATTGAAGGTCCACCAACTAAATGATCTTGAACAAGTTTGTGTAAATGTTTATCTCGATTATTAAAAAGAACATATGGTGCTGCTGAATTTATTTTTTGAAAAAGAGATCCTAAAGTTAAACCTGGTAATGATATTCCATCTTTAAACATGTCAATATTACATTCTTTGAAAAAAGTAGCATGGTTATTTAATGCTGTAACAAACGTCTTTACATCACTGTTATTATAGTTAATCAAATAATCTTTAAATGTCTTCATTTTACGTTCTTTCCAAAGTTTTCTACAAGTGTTGAATGCATCTTCACTTATTGTAGTTTTTGTTAACGAACTATAAAAACACTCCCTCGGTGGTAGCGGTGTATTGTTTAGTTTCGTAACACTGGTTAACCATTCATATGGAAAATATCCCTTAACATTGTATTTAGTGAAAGCTTTCAAATATGAATCATAACTATATCCAGGTGCAAGATAATTAAAAATATCAAGAAGTAGCATATGTTCTGTTGTAATAGACAAATATTGATTACCTCGTTTAATAACTTGCACAATTTCTTGGCGACTATGTAAAAATTGATGAAATTCTTTTTTGATTAAATTCAAATCATATTTTCCACTATTGAAAGCAATAACCGGCACTTGATATATCCAATTAAGAAACCTCTTTTTCAATTTAACAAACGAGTGAGATGTTAAATGCCATTTTTTTCCATTTTGAGTTTGCTTTTCAGACGGAAGGGCCTCTTCTATAATATTATCTAATGTAATTAGAGTTAACTTAAACATATCTTTTACACTGTTTCCAATAAGAATTGCCAAATCATGAATATACAAAAACACTCGTTAGACTAAATTATCTGAATCGTTATCTTTTTTACGAATAAAGCAAATAGGTTCTTCATATTCAGGAAAATCCGATGCTACACTGGCTGATAACGGTATATGATTTGCCTCTATTTTTACATTTTTTGTATTTGAACTAGTTTTTTTTTTTTTAAATGCTTCAAAATCATAAGTAATTTTATAGGGGTAAACTTTTGACACCATTTGGAACACAAATACCAGCTAGCTTTAATTGTTGAAATACATTTAAAGTATTGTTATATACTCCACCTGAATATTCAAAGTTGACTTTAGTACATGGTTTTAACGCTTTATAATGTTGATGAAGATACTTAATTTTGTTAGATATTTTATTACATTTATGACAAGTAAATATTCGTGCATAACACTTAAAATCCACAATTAAACTAGCATGTTTTTTATACAAATTAATATTCACTTGACCATTTTCAGCATAATTCTTTGTAGGTATTTGAACAACAGCTACTTTACCTGTAGATGCAATACTATAAACTCCAATTTGCACATCAAATAAGTTTTCTAAATTAGCAAAATCTTTCAAAGAAACACATTTAAATGATTTTGGATTTGCAGAAGAATCATATTGTCTTAATAATTCTATAGCTGCATTGCAATCATTATACAAATATTTCGCTAAACATCTAAATACACACAAGTTATCGTTATATTTTCGATGTGTTGTAGGATTCCTTTGAAAATGCAACATACCACGCTTAAGCATATGAGTAGGAATTCTAGGAATAGACCCAATTGGATACATGGAATTAATTTTATATATTGCCACATTTAGATTTGTTATTGCAATAATTTTCCATTTTGTATCTCGACTTACCACTCTTTTTGCTTCCTCTTTAATATCACAAATAACGAAATATGAAATAAGTAATCTTTCCAATGTAAGCGAATTGGAAATTTAAAAAAGCTGCTTTGTTAATTGTGCATTATTTTGCGATGCATGAAAATAACGATATTCTTGTGTTTCTTTATGTTGCAATATAAGACCAAGCGAAAGACCAACTTTATATGTTTCTCGTTGATTTGTATGAATAGTACGCATAACATCAATCGCATCAGTTAATTCACCTGTTGGTAAGCGTATGTTAACCTGTGAAACTTTTACACCATTTGATCGCACACCAGTTTGAATTGCAGTCCATCTACTAGTATATATAGCTAATATAGCCGGATCATTTTTGATAATCCAAGGCAACACATCTAAGTTAAGTATTTCACCTTTACATTCTATTTTTTTACATGCATTAGTTCCACATAATGGACAATACCTAGGAAAAAGCTTACATCTTTTCAAATGGTTTACCAATCGAATTTCTGAAACAAATCTACCATCACAATAAGTACATTTTAAATTGTGAGCCATTTCTTTTTTTAATTGCGTTTAATTATTGACAACACTCTATCATTCAAATCCATTAAAGCATTAGGTGAGATTGTGATACCTTCTTTCGTGGGAATAAATTTTACAAGACCATCCTGCATTTCCCGTTTCAAATAATGTCTGATGTGAATTAAAACTTGACCCTGGTAAATGGACACCGCAATGAATACCGATTTAATCGGGTCGACAATAATTTTCAAATTGTTTGCTTTTGGATCAACAGAATTTTCAGCTACTTGTTTTTTCAACTTTTCCCAATATTTAACAACTTTGTTAATTACATGACATATCTCATTAAGCGCATTTAAATTAATAGTCACGCTTTTTTTATATACGCTATTTTTCTTCTGTTTCACAAATTTCATTTCATCATTATAAATTTCCAAACGCACATCAGAATTAGATAATTTAAATTGGCTATTGGGTTGAATTAGTATCACATTCTCAATTTTTTGTGTTGGCTGAGCTGTAGGTGTGGGCATGTGTGTAACCGTAGGTGTAACAATGGGTAATGTATAATTGTCAGAAAACCAAAGCGATGAATTTACCTTAAGTGCTTTTGTCCAACTTTTGATGAAAAGTTGCTCTCTTTTTTTTAGACTTGAGGTTGACCATTGCTCTGATTCTCGAACTGCCATAAAAGTACTTGCGACGACTTCTTTCGGAGAACCTGTCAGCTGCTTTAGAGTTACGATTTTTTCATACATCTTGCGCACTCGCTTCTTTTTTTCTTCTTTTTCTTCAGCTAGGACACAATTTCTTTTTCAGGGTGTCCACGGCGGCTTAAGTTGTGTCGTCCTAGAATCGGTTTGACTCACACCTATTTAAACAAAAGTCAAAAGTAAATGTATTAGAATCTATAGTAAATGTATTAGAATCTATTTTCATAGAATATATTTTCAAAAAAATCTTTTACAATATATCAATGTTATTGAAACAGCGTCTGAGTACATGTGTGTGTCAAATACATTTAACCTTTTCAACATCTAGTGTCAATATCTACGAGACGACATTCAAAGACACATGTGCGCTGAATGTATCTAACCCTTTTATGCTTAAACCAAACAAAACAAAAAAACAACAACAAAAAACAAACAACAACCAAAAAAAAACAACCAAAAAAAAAAAAACAACACAATTTTATGCTTAACATTTACAACAACCTTAGTTTATATACTTTTAATTTGACAATAATAAAAAAATGTAATTAACATACCTTACCTTCAGTGGTAATGCCATTTTGGTGAATTGCTTGGTTTACTATATCAACCATTGTAGGGGGTATCCGCCGAAGATTTTTTTTGGTATGTGTGCTAGTACCACCATTTTGACCGCGAAGGTGATGCTGGTGGTGAAGTGGTTTTGTTTCGGTGTCAACTGGCACGCTAAAGGCGTGCGAGGAGAAGACGCTTGGCATAACAGATCCCACCGGGGTAGCCGAGTGGATTGTGGCTGCAATAACTGTCGTAGACTTTTTTTTTTTTTTTTCTGCAGACCCCTCCTCATTTTCCTCCTCGACCTCTCCCTCCTCCTCTTCATCCTCCTCCTCCTCCTCCTCTTCCTCCTCTTCCTCCTCCTCCTCCTCTTCCTCCTCCTCGTCCTCCTCTGACAATGCGTCTGTGTCGGTGTTATCTATGCGCTGTCCATTATCCTGCATTTCAATTTCTTCTTCTGCTGCTTCCAAAGCAAGTGACTTAATTTCATCCCAATGCTTATTTGACATGTTAGCAATTTTGTCTGGTAATTTACCACCTACAGCCAATTCCAAAAGATTTTCCACTGCGGCTGCGTGCCTATTTTGTTGGTCGTTATCATTGTAACCACCGCTATTTGATTTAATATCAGTGGTGTCTGTATTAAAATGTTCAATTGTTGCCGAAGTCGTCACCCCTACCATTGGTATCGGTGTCATTGCCGGTGTCATTCCAGCATTGACACAACCACCAGCCAAAGTGATAGGGGTAATACCCACTTACATAGCTGACATAGCCCTTAGAGGAGCATTAGAAGTACCAGGAATAATATTTAACGATGATGATGATGCTAGTGGTGATGATGGTGCTGAAGGTGTAAAATTTAACTTCATATCACTTCTTTTTCCTCTGCGACTCATTTTCCTCCTTTCCTTTGGTTTTTGTTTAAAATGTTTTTTTTCAAAAAGAAAGTTTTAGTACTTACAAATAATTATTAATATTGTCTCTTAACTATGTCTGGTGTCGTAATGGTGAAAGAAGCAGCAGCAGCAGCAGCAGTAGTAGAAGCAGCAGCAGCAGCAAAAGCAGCAGCAGCGGTAGTAGTGTTATGTCTAGCAGTTATCGTCCTTCAGCCCAAAGTGAAGATGGTTAAACTATGCGCAAAATGCTCCTTTTATACACAGCAAAAGTCTTTGTCAACAAAATATCGGAAGTGAATCACTTCCGTTAGGAAGTGATTCACTTCCACGGGAAGTGTTTCACTTCCGATTTTGACTCATCCAAACACCCTCTTCTAGGTGTTTAGTATTTTTCTAGACTTTTAACAGCTGGAACCCATTTTTTTTCCATCATATCACTTTATCCCAACCCTAAACGGATGTGCATGACGCACAACGGCGCGTGCCAATAAGGACCTTTATCTCAAGGTCCTGTCTTGTGACACGCTGTGTTCCTTCCTGGAGACACAAACTCGGTTAATGAAATCCAGACCCGTCTTTGTTACCTTAGACGCCCATAACCCGGATTCAGCTCCTAATTGAATGATGAACTACCCAAAGAAAAATATTTAGCATCCCTTGGAGGCCATCTTGAATTCTTCCAAGTCGCATAAGCCCTCCATATATTGTAAGGCCATATTAGTATCTGCCCACCGGAGGACTCAGACGTAACGTGTACTTCTTTACATTTCACAAAACTTTCAGTCATTCACAACAATGACATCATTTTACCATCTTCAACCATCAACAATAGCCTGACAAACTTGCTTCATAACCCAGTCACCATATCATGTAAGTACATTAAGAAAATTGTGTAATGTTGTAGATAATAATACTGTTGCACCAGTTGATTCTTTTCATGAAATGCAGGCCATAGAACGCATTAATTTAGAATTACAACAATTTGACTCCTTCATTATTCCTAATCAAATTCATAATTTAACAAATTTTATTAAACATGTCATAAACAAGCATGCTTGCAGAGCGGCAGCTAAAAAATGTAAGCGCACAATGTCTGGTGGTGTTTTTGTTTCTGCATCCATTATTATAATTTTATTAAAAGCTATATTAGTAAACCCAGATTTCAGGCAATTATCAACAACAAATTATTCAGGTGTTACCTACACTTTTATAAAAAAATTTAAACATGAAATTGGACATGATGGTGACAGTGGAAAATGCACAAAATGGGCTAAATTAGCCGTTTTAATTCCATATCAAACTAATAATATAATTTTGTAATCAATTTATCCTATAGAAAAAGTTTCCAATTCCAAATTACGTTTATGGCAATCTACGAAGGATTCAGTTATAAATGAAATATTTTATACCTAAACATAAATTTAACATTTACCAAAACACATGTACACGTTATGTTTTTTCCTACGATATATGATACTATCTGAATAAAATGAAGTTGGAATCGCAAATAAACGCACTGACATATGGATACACGGTCGAATGGCATCTACAATGCCTTGGAAATTTCCTAGTGCACATATGGATACATGGTCGAATGGCATTTACAATACCTTGGAAATTTCCTATTGCAAAAACCAAGTCGTTAAAGGTAAGTAAACTTGCTATATATTCTCATTTTTTTTGATTTTTAACATTATCTTTCTATTCAAATTATATCATTGTGCATTTGCTATTAATTTTGTATTATTCATTATAACAATAATATTAATTCACAACATATTAACTCTTGTGCTTTTTCTTTAAAAGGTTTTATCATAACCTGGCTTGGTTGGACGTGAGATGTAGGATATATTGCTAGTATAATGTAATAGTAATGTAATTCCACATTCATTACATACTGCAATATCGTCACTGTGTCGTCAATCGGCTAAACTGAAGAAAACCTGTGATATCATGATGAAGATGGACTACTTACAAAAAACTGAAATTATTGGACAATACATTTTTTCAGTGTCAAAACTATGAACATTATAATTTATTGTCATTTATTTCATGCAAAATCATCGTTCCTGTGATCATTGTCATATATAATATGCATAATAATACACTGGACACTATAAAGCATATTTTAATTTTGAAAGGGTTAAGCTATACTGCGGCAACCGGAAACAGGCCGTGGGTGGCATGCGATATAATGATAACCACATGTGTCCGGAATTCAGCCAGGCAAAAAAAAATAGATCCATAAATCACAGTCACCCAAGCAGGATACCAATCTAAAACTCGCTTTCAAGTAACACGATCCCGTAGAGTGTGAGTCACACTTGTAGCCTGCTACGAGATATGGATTGAAGGCGCGTGCATAAACACTTAACTTTGTTACTGTGGTCTACCTCAATACTCTGGTTAACCATTGTGGTTACTGACTATGTCTAACTACCCTGTTTCAAAATAATACTATAAATTGTGATAACTACCACAGCATGGTATATAAATATCATTGTTAAAATGTATCTAATAAATGTTGATTACTATGTAATCGCAAATTATCTTAAGTATTCTTTCTTTACAAAATATATGCATATAATCAATGTCAATTGCATCTGTAGAGTAAAGTTTTACAAAAATTACCATTCGAATCGACCCTTATCTTGGCTATACGTAATGGTCAACTGCAAATGATAACACTGCGTTTATCCTGATGTGGTTGTAGCTTTTGTACCTAACCCGAAATTCTGGGGCTATATATCACGCGCAGGCACAGACGCCGGTGCACGGTCAAGCCTCGTGCACCGGCGTCTGCGCACGCGCAAATTCCTAACAAGCTTTTTGTAATAACCATACTCACAACCATTCTGAATCCACTTTGATGAAACTTTTTTTAAAACTGAAATATAACACAGTAACAAAAACCACTTCTATACTGATAACTAGTGGAATTCTTAAGAACTAAAAAAAACATAACACCTGTGAAATCCCCGCCAAAATTCAAAAATCCAAACAGTCATTCGCTGAAACCAAAATGGAACAATTCTGTTTACAAACCCACCACTAACCCCCCTCGAAAGCATGTGGCATTCGGCTTAAATCACCCGCCAAAATTCAAAATTCAAAATTCACAAAATGCACGTGGTCGATGTCTATAAAACCACCGCTATAACCACCGAAACACATGGCAATGTTTACAAAAACCTTTGTTTACAAACCACACACCAACCACCCCAAAAGCAAGTGGCATTCGGCTTAAATCGCCCGCCAAAATTCAAAATTCACAAAACGCACGTGGCCAATGTTTACAAACCCCCCACTAACCCCCCAAAAGCACGTGGCAATGTTTACATTACCCCCACCAACCCCCCCAAAAGCACGTGCCAATGTTTACAAAACCAGACAAAATGGACACCAACCAACGTTCGTATCTGTCAATCATCCAAAAATCAACGTTCGTATTTGTCAATCATCCGAATACTCAATGCTCATTGGCTGAAACCAAAATAGGCCACGCCCCCTTTTGTGGGGGTGCAGACATACACACACATTCGGAGGCAAGATTTTCGTGAAAAACGAGCCAAAAAGCCTTATAGTGTCGCCAACGAGGGGTACCACCACCATAGACCCAAGCATTAATGGGAGAATGGCACTTGGGACAACATTTTCTAGGTCACCCCCCACACTTGACCTAGTTTCTTCGAGCCTTATTTGGGTATAGGCATGACCTATATACATAAATTAGCATAAATTAAACAAATGCAGCCTTCCTATTGCCTGCGAGAAAACACCCTCCCACCCGACGACCCACCCTGGATGGTCACGTGACCAAATACTCGACGCTGATTGGCTGGATTTTTCGTACTTCCCTCCCCATAGGGTATTATGCGTTAAATATGTCCTAGACTATTACTACTCATATTGCATGGCCAGTTTGATTCTTCTGTTGTTAAGTGATGGTTCATTGGCTTCGACTTAGAGGCTCTGAACCGGTGAGGTGCGGAAGGCCCCAAGGGCCAGGCGCAGTCCCTGGTGGTGGATCGTGTCTAGCAGCCCAATATATGATTTCCTTGTGGAACTGTATACTATGCTGCCGTAATCCACTGGTGACCGAACCAAGGTTCTGTACACGGAGAGCAGAACATCTCTGTCCGCTCCCCACTCTGAGCTGGACAGTACCCTCAGAATATCTACTGCTTTCAGGCATCTTGTTTTCAGGTACTTTATATGTGGCACGAAAGACAGTTTTGCGTCGAGAATGAGGCCCAGAAATTAGGTTTTCTCAACGACTTTAATGGGATCCCCATTGAGGGTCAGCTCCCGTTCCGCATGCATTCTACTCAGCAGGCAGAAGTGCATGCAGACTGTTTTGGTCTTGGAAAATTTGAAACCATTCAGAACTGACCATCAATGGATCCCATTTATGCTTGGTTGTAGCTGTCTCTCTATGACATTCATGTTAGCACTGAATGGATATATATATAGTACAACAACTGTATTTATATTTATATTTACACAATTACCAAGTCATTCTTCACTTCCTAGAAGGCGGTGGCTAGGGTCAATCTAGAGCTGGTTATGCTTTTTTGCCTCCATGCTAGAGTATATTATCCTCGTATCCCTGGTGTGTATCTGTCGGTTACCACAGTGCTACACACCCCAATTTTGAGGGCTCCGTGTTGGGTGGGGAGCGAGGATGACGAACCAAAAACAATTAAATATGGATACTCAAAACCCCCCCAAATAATAAGAAAAGATTACCAGACACGGAAATGAAATCAGACTCTGATTCGGACTCACGTCCGAACCCTGATGATTGGCCATGGTTCATTATGATTGAATCATTGAATAACGAGGCATCAGTTGCCAAACTTTCCCCTTTTGCCATCCACAAGGGCATTATGGGAATTGCTGGCACAGTCAAAGACGTGAAGAAACTACAAAGTGGACATATTCTGGTGGAGTGTGCTAAGAAAGCGCATGCCGACAATCTGCTACGTGCAAGCACGCTAGCAGGCGTCGGCATCAAGGCCTCTCCTCATCGAACTCTCAACTCTAGCAAAGGAGTAATCCGGACTAGAGATCTTGATGGTGTTGATGAGGATGAGATAGCACATGAGCTCAAGTCTCAAGGAGTGTTAAACGTACAAAGAATAGTTATAAAGAGGGATAACAAGTCCATAAAAACAGGGACATATATCCTCACGTTTGGCAAGCCTTTTCCGCCCAAGAATTTGAAAATTGGATACCTTAGTGTGAATGTGGATGTCTTCATCCCAAACCCACTTCGATGCTTCCAATGCCAGAAGTTTGGTCATGGCAAGGATAGATGCAAAAATGAAATCATCTGTTTTAAGTGTGGTCAAAAAGGTCACGACAACACCAGTTGTCAAAACCAGGCAAAATGTTCCAATTGCCTGGGTGACCATATGGCCATATCTAAAGACTGTCCTGTCTGGAAAAAAGAAAAGCTAATTCAGCAGATCAAGACTGAGAAGCGGCTAAGCTACCCAGAAGCTCGAAGGCTGGCTGAGGTGAATACTCCCTCGCCAATCACCAAGAGCTATGCTGCGGCAGCCAAAGCCTCCAACAGGACAATTGAATGCCAGACTGAACTGACGTGGTTGACTGGAGGGAAGCCCAATGCCTTCACCCCAGTCCCAAATCCGACGCCGGTTTCGATCAAAAGTAAAAATAGTAATACTAGTATTCCAGTGCAGACGCTGGCCGAGCCGGCGATGCCCAAAAAGAAGAAGAACATTTTGTCGGACCGAGTTCCGAAGGGATCTTTGACCCCTACGGACAAAAAGTCCAGGGGGTCATCGATCTCCAAAAAGTCAACATCAAATAGATATCAGGTGCTGGCTGATATTGAGATGCCTGAGACTGTGGAAACACGCAGTCAAAGTCTCTCCCTCAAACCAAAGGCGAGGGGGAGAACACCTGTCACTGCTCCAAAATGACAGTGACAGGTGCATCTCTTATTCAATGGAACTGCCATGGTTTTAGGAGCAACATCGAAGAGTTGTCTCTTCTTTGTTGCAACCTCAAGCCACTCGCTGTTTGCCTACAAGAAACTTATATAAAAGCTTCTGAGAGTTGTAGTCTTAAAGGCTACACCATTCATAACAAGCATGCACCAGCTGGAGACCGAGCCGCTGGCGGCTCCTCCATCTTGGTCAGACGTGATGTGGTATGTACGCCAGTGGCGTTAGAAACAACACTACAGGCTGTAGCTGTTCGTCTGATGCTGCATAAGACTGTAACTCTCTGTTCTATTTACATTCCTCCGAGCTCTGTTCTCACTTTACAAGAACTGGACGCCCTTGTGGACCAGTTACCGTCCCATATTTACTTATGGGTGACCTTAACGGCCACAACCCATTATGGGGGGGGACAATAGGAACGCTAAAGGCAAGAGAATTGAGGACCTTGTGGCTGCTCATGCTCTGTGTGTATTGAACGATGTTTCATACACATATTTGCATCCTGGCTACGGAACATACTCCGCCATCGATCTCAGCATTGTAGAACCAGAACTGGCACTGGACTTTTCGTGGAGGGTCTGGGATGACCTCTGCGGGAGCGACCACTTCCCAATTATTCTTAATTGCGGGGAGGCATCTCCCATAGAGCGAGAGAGGAGCTGGCGGCTTTATGTCGTGAGGAGTTCACTCCAGACATCAGTGACATCGATGCCTTCACGGAGATGCTGAGATGGATCGCGGAGAAAACTGTTCTGAAGACCTCGGCAACTCCCAAGCGTTTGACGCCTCCATGGTTAGATGACGGCTGTAGGAGGGCTATTAAGGAACGAAAGAAAGCTCAGCATAAATTCCACAGGAGACCCACTGCTGAAAATCTGGCACTCTTTAGAATTCTGTGCGCTCGCGCACGCAGAACAATCAAAGAAGCGCGGAGGCAGTGTTGGAGACAATTTGTTTCTAGCATCACCATGCACACGCCGTTGGGCAAAGTATGGACAATGATCAGGAGAATCAAACGAAGGGGAGCTGATTCTTCTGTAGTCCAGCACTTGAAACACAACAGCACCATTCTCACATCACTCGACGAAATAAGTGAAGAATTGGCTCGCACCTTTGCTGGAAACTTGTCTTTGGCAAACTGCCTCCCGGCTTTCGGGTGGTCAAGGAATGCCAAGAGCGAAAGCTCTTGGACTTTTCTTCCAATGGCGAGGAGCACTACAACTCCCGATTCAGTACGGGTGAGTTGAGGTGTTCTTTGGAAAGCTTGCATGACACAGCAGTTGGACCTGATGGAATTCATTATCAATTTTTGAAACATCTCCCTGAACATGCACTGAGACTGTTGCTTCAACTCTTCAACAACATCTGGGAGTCGGGTGTCATCCCCGCCTCTTGGCGGGAGGCGACAGTAATACCGATTCCCAAACCTGGTAAATACCAGAGTGAAGCCCACAACTATCGTCCCATAGTCCTTACAATCTGCATCTGTAAAACCATGGAGCGAATGGTAGACAACCGCCTCGTCTGGCTACTGGAGTCAGGACACCACCTGTCATGGGGTTCCCTTGCACCCCCTTGCAGATCGTAAAAGGCGACAAATGGGGTGGCTTGTTTGCGGTGAGTCGTGGCTCGTGGCAGTGGAGGAAGGGATCCTGGTGCATGAGGACTGCATGGGGCCAAGGCTCCTTTTGGACCAATACTTCACGTTGGCCTCGACTTCATCTAGGCGAGAGGTTGGAATGGCCTGTTCCAATCAATCGGCTGGTCATGCCAAGGCCTAGGTAGATTAATGGAGAGTGGATATATATATATATAGTACAACAACTGTATTTATATTTATATTTACACAATCACCAAGAACCCCATGATTTGTCTCTTGACATCACAAATGGGCATTGTCCTTTATGGATGGTTATATTCATCAAAGACAACTGTAACTTTCCCATAACTGTGAAGAGAAACGGCCACATAATCATTAACTATCATGCTATAACTGCGTTCCTTTACCCATTTAACATAGTGCATTAGTGAACCACCACATAATGTTCAGTCGTTGGTATTTTATCCAAAACAGCATCATCTGAAGAAATACTGGAATGTTCATCAATGGCTCTAGCAATTTTTTTTTTTTTCTGCATTCCTGAATATGTTATTGGCTTTGACTTCTGGATACTGAATGGTTTATTCCCGTCCAGGGCTCACTGAACCGCCGGCTAAACTTTCCACAACGTCATCTCATTTACATACTCCTTTGTCTCATTCACTGTCTGGAACATTATGCATCTTATTAGCATATATTACAGACATGTCTAGATGACTATTACGTATATATCACACTCACTAACATATATGTATATATATTTATATATATGTATATATATATGTGCACATATATCACACATCTACATTTCTTGGTCTTCATATATAACTCAAAGTGAGGCAGTCAGGACTGTGATATGTATCTCCTGTGTCATATATGTGTACATATATAACTTATACTGTTGCAGTGATGACTGGGATATGTAGCTGATGTGTGATATATGTGCACATATATAACTTACACTGTTGCAGTGATGATTGTGATATGTCGCTGTTGTGTGATATATGTGCACATATATAACTTGGATGTACCTGGATGTCTACCACAAGTTAGAAAGAAAGGAGAAAAACCTGTACTATCAGAAGGTACAGTGTGATACACATATATTACCTCCGGTAAAGAACTTTCCCATAAATTAGCCCGAGAATTTACTAACTTCCTCAAGATGCTTTTTAGTGTTCTATGGTAATGTACCACCATCCCATTCGATTGTGGATGAAACGGTGTTGTATGTCTTATCTCTACTCCAAGTTCTTTAAAATGATCCATAATCATTATATTCTTAAATTCTAACCCATTATCAGAAATAAACACACATGGTATTGAATGGTGAGGAATATAATCATTGAATATACAATCATGAACTCCCTTTGCTGATTTATCAGGTAATGACTTATACTCAACCCAAACAGAACAGTGGTCTATTATAGACAATAGATATCTATTTCCATAGGTACTTACCGGATAAGGACCAGACAGATCTGCAGCAATTACAATACCAGGTGCTACCGGTAATGGCATTTGTAATGAACATGTTGACTGTGGATACGCACATGTGCATCTGCTACAGTTCACTACACAATTAGGACAATTGGTAATTACCTTGTGAACATCCCTAGTTATACCAGACCAGTGAAAATGTTCCTGTAGTCATCTCAGGGTTTTAGATATTAGACATGTGACCTACCTCAGCATGAGCTATTTTAATTACAGAATCCCTGTATATCACTGGCAAAACTAGTCGAGGGTACGTATCTTTAAATGTAAGAGCAATCATTGAATAAAGAAGACTATCCATTATCAAATGATTTTTTTCTTCACTCATTCCTAACGTATATTCTGGCATTTTCTTCTGCTCATTCATGACTTCATCAAATGGCAATTGATAGTGCTGAAATGGAATTATCTGCTCTTCGAAAATAGAATCAAGTGCAAACATTTCTACAAATTCTGTAGCTTCTGTATCCGGTCTCAATCTGGACAGCATATCAGCCCATACATTATCTACTCCTCTCATATCGACAATTGGTGCTGACAATTCTGCTAATAGAACTGCCCAATGTTGAATAAGTGTATTACGGATTACGGACATAATGTGTGCGTCATTACATAAGTAACACAAAATTGTACGCTTTACCGCTGTGCTACATCGTCCCTGCCCATAGCCATTATGTTTCTGACTCTGCCGATACGCGTGTGGCATGCTAATTGGTAGCGCCTGCGCTCCGGCGCTCCTGCAATGGGTGGATAATTGCCATTAACCCCCTCCTGTTCTGGTGACAGTGCAGGCGTTGCAGTGAGCTGTGTCACTGAAAAGAGACCAATCAAATCCGCATTCTCTACCCCCATCGGCTGTTCTACCTGAACGCGTGGAAATCCAACACATGCACTGCGGTTGTAAGAATGAACATTACTCTGCGCTGCAACGTTCACACTATTTAATGCTGAATTTTCAGAAATCCCACTGCCCAGCGACAAATCAGTTATATATTTCATCAGAGACTTTATCTCACCCTGTTGCGATTTCATTACCCAAATATCAGTGTTAGACGTTCTAGAACCTTTCGAAGGCGAAGATGAACCAGAAAAATGTAATCCTGTACTATCCAAACTATCAACCTCTTCACAAATTGCTAATTTACCATTACGTGATCTAGCACGCCTATGCTGTCTACTCACAGACCTATTACTGAGTATTGTGAAAGTACATTTGAACACTTTGACTTCTGGATACTGAATGGTTTATTCCCGATCCAGGGCCCGAGCCGCCGGCACCCTGTCTGTGACATCATCTCATTTACATATTCCTTTGTTCTCAGTATGTGCCTGGATGTCCGGCTTGGAAATGTTTGTCGGCACAGCAGAGTGCAACTCGTCGACACGCGCCAACAAGTGCAATGTCACACAAACCTGTTTCCCCAAAATAGGCTGACAGTTCCGCATCACTTGGAACCTTAAGTTTCTGCCGTTGCCGTCGACCGATGCCTCACCGTCGGGAGTGATCCGATGCCCCAAGAATGTCACCAACGAACACCGGGTGTTCGCCAGCCACCCCGGCGCGACTCTGTCGAAGATGTTCCTCAGAAGCACATTTGCCTCTGACCCGGTGTCGAGCTTGAACTTGATAGGACGACCGGTCACCCGGACGGTCGCATACCACAGTTTGGTGTCTTGCTCAGCATCGTGGTCAAGGGCACTGACAAACAGATCCGTTGTCAAAACATTGACGTCCGCCGCCGGATCCGGGCTCTTCCATGGTCACCTCGTTGACCCTGCCCAGTCTGCTCCGCCAGACCTTACCGAAGTGCCTCATCTTCTTGCAGGCTATGCAAACTTTGCCTTTCACTGGGCAGACTCCCTGGCGGTGTTTGTATCTGCAGTTTTGACAGCGGATCTTGAACTCTTCTGCACCGCTACCGCCAGAACTCCAAGATGGCGATTTCCAAGATGGCGGCACAGATAGCCGAACCACCGGTCCACCAGTACACGCAGTAGCAAACTTATTAAGAAAATCTATTTCCTTAACTTCAACATCTGATTTGGTGTCCTCCAACAGATTTGAATTGAAACCACTCATTTCATACACGCTCAGACACTTCTCCAGAGTTAACTCAGCCGTTTGCAGCAATTTGTTCCATAGACAAATGTTCTTAACGCCAGCCACCAGCGACTCCTCAACTGTCCCGTATTCCAATCCTTTACCTTGTCTCTCAGCGCCGTAATGTACGTGGCCATGGTTTCTGTAGCTTGATTATGCGAATTAAACTTGTACCTGCCTATGCAATATGTCTGGAATGTCTTCCGATCCTGTCTCAGTCTGCAAGCGCGATGGACATATTGGCGAAAACTGTTTGCGCTTCTTCACCAGCGACGTGAAGAAAGATGCAGCATTGCACTCGTTCTGTCTTCAATATGACACCTGCAGCTGTGGCGTATATGTCATAACCTCTGATCCATGTTTTCCAGTTTGATCTTGCGTTGTTGCTGAGGACAAGCGGACCTGGTGGCTGCAAACCCGGCAGTGTATTAGCGGGTGGCATTCTTCCTCATCTGACACCATGTGAAAGTACAACGTCTGAACACTTTGACTTCTGGATACTGAATGGTTTATTCCCGATCCAGGGCCTGAGCTGCCGGCACCCTCTGACTGTGACGTCATCTCATTTACATATTCCTTTGTTCTCAGTATGTCCCTGGATGTCTATTACGCATATATCACAAGTATTGCCATAGCAAAAGCATCTTCTAGAGTTTTTGGTCGGTTAGCCTCGACGTACCACATAGTATTGTCATCTACTAAAGGTACAGATTTCCCATACGCCTTCAATGACTGACAACGTATCTCCCTCTGTCGCTCCTCCACCTGTAACAATTCTCATGGCTCCCTTTGCTCTTCCCACTGCTCATTACTCTTTGTCCTGTCCCTAATCTGGTCTAACCTTCCTGCCTGCTCTTCCTTTAGAGTACCTAATTTTAACACCATAAACTTAGCCCATCCTTCTCCCTCCTGCGTTTCACTCGAAAAGTTGCCCACGGGATGCTCACCTTTAAACCAGTGGGTAAAGTCACCACATAAGGAATCCTCCATCGAATGTGTGAGTGGCCTCTTCAATGTGCTATTGTATGTGGTGGTAGAAATAGAATCGCAGAATTGAAATCAAGTATAGATTTGTCTGTAAGTAGAGATAAAATTGGAGAAAAAGTGTTGTCGTGTATTACTACGCCCACCCTCTGTGACAAGGTTAAACTAGCCGAAAGTAGTCCCCCTTAATAGAAAAATATATTTTGCCGGTGACACGAGTTATCTATAATGCGAAATTACAGCAATACCCTCAGAGAAAGCCTAGCATACCTTCCAAAATATCGCAACTGCCGGAAAAGTCATCGACAATACAATTTAAAATAATTAATTTGAAGCCCCACAGAGTCAAAGAAATATGAAAATGCACTACTTACACAACACACCACCAGAACAGCCCTACCAGCTCGTCTACTTCCAGTCACCAACCAAGTTGATTATCGTCATGGTCGCCAGTTTTGTCGGGTTGCATGTTCGAGTCTGTGGGAACCCGAACTGGTGGCTTAGGTAGGCTAAGGTGAAAAACAAGACAGACAGAGAGAAAGAGAAAGTACAGCAAAGTAAGAGTGTGAGATGAGAGAGTCCAAGCCTCTCTGGTATATTATATATGGTACTTGGGTGCATTGTAGAGTATCACCCCACCCTTTTCCCCTACTGAGAAACAAGCATTCTTGGCTCTGCCAATAGGGATCAAGCATTCCTGGTACCCATGGCTACCAGTGGTCTGCCCACCACCACCAAGATGTGTGGCCCCTCTGGCCACCACCAGCCATGAACCTTGCCTCTGAGTGTGGTGATCCTACCCAGCAGAGGGGGAGGGGGTAGGCCCTGAGTGCCCCTTACACACAGCCCAGCCAGCACCACTATGTCTATTTACATTCTACTCAGGCACCACCAGCACTTACATATATATATACATACATGCACCTGGTCACATATACCCTTTTCGTAATAGAACATTTACACACTGTTGCAGTGATGACTGTGATATGTAGCTGCTGTGTGATATATGTACACATATATAACTTATACTGTTGCAGTGATGACTGGGCAATGTAGCTGTTGTGTGATATATGTGCACATATATAACTTATACTGTTGCAGTGATGACTGTGATATGTAGCTGATGTGTGATATATGTGCACATATATAACTTATACTGTTACAGTCAGGACTGGGGAATGTAGCTTGTTTGTGATATATGTGCACATATATAACTTATACTGTTACAGTCAGGACTGGGAAATGTAGCTGATGTGTGATATATGTGCACATATATAACTTATACTGTTACAGTCAGGACTGGGAAATGTAACTTGTTTGTGATATATGTGCACATATATAACTTATACTGTTGCAGTGATGACTGTGAAATGTAGCATGTTTGTGATATGTGTGCACATATATAACTTATACTGTTACAGTCAGGACTGGGAAATGTAGCTGATGTGTGATATATGTGCACATATATAACTTATACTGTTACAGTCAGGACTGGGAAATGTAGCTGATGTGTGATATATGTGCACATATATCACTTATACTGTTACAGTCAGGACTGTGAAGTGTAGCGTGTTTGTGATATATGTACACATATATAACTTATAATGTTACAGTCAGGACTGGGAAATGTAACTTGTTTGTGATATATGTGCACATATATAACTTATACTGTTACAGTCAGGACTGGGAAATGTAGCATGTTTGTGATATATGTGCACATATATAACTTATACTGTTACAGTCAGGACTGGGAAATGTAGCTGATGTGTGATATATGTGCACATATATAACTTATAATGTTGCAGTCAGGACTGGGAAATGTAACTTGTTTGTGATATATGTGCACATATATAACTTATACTGTTACAGTCAGGACTGGGAAATGTAACTTGTTTGTGATATATGTACACATATAACTTATACTGTTACAGTCAGGACTGGGAAATGTAACTTGTTTGTGATATATGTACACATATATAACTTATACTGTTACAGTCAGGACTGGGAAATGTAGCTGATGTGTGATATATGTGCACATATATAACTTATACTGTTACAGTCAGGACTGGGAAATGTAGCTGATGTGTGATATATGTGCACATATATAACTTATACTGTTACAGTCAGGACTGGGAAATGTAGCGTGTTTGTGATATATGTGCACATATATAACTTCTACTGTTACAGTGATGACTTGGACATGAAAGTGTTGTGTGACATAGTTATATATAACTATTTCTACGGCAGTCACCTATGTTATATATATATTCACACACATATACACAACAACACCAACATTCCACATCCTGATATGACCTTAGATTTTACCAGGACGTAAAACAACAACACACAAACATTTCCCAGCTCCCGCTGCATCAGTTTTATATATGTATATATATATATATATATATATATATATATATATGTAGTGGAAGCAGATAACCAAATGACAAAGGGCGGATACAGGTATTTATTCGTAACACAACCGTTACCTAACTGAATTGACCGTATCTGGCTGGGCGAGATGCCTTACCGAGTTAATATTCAAGCGTTAATGTTCAGAATCAAATAACAAATAATAACCATAAATAGTATATGCAAACAAAAATTAGGAAGCAGCGAGGCAGCAGTAGAACGGGCCAGGTCCGGAGCGTGAGTGGGACTGGGCAGGGCCGGGAGGTAGGAACGAGGCAGCGTGGGGCGCCCCCTAGTGGATTCGAACCCAACTACCTATCAACCAATGCCTTGAGAACGAACTAGGGGGAGGCACTGCATTTCCACTACACCGTCATATCCAGATATACGCAAGTATATATATATATATAAACAGACACGTATGCATGCCAACACCTACATTTCCCAGTCCATTCCTATTGTTAAATTTTAGAGCATGGCCATTTTTAATTCATGCTAATTAACCCGTTTTTTTCTGGGGGACAGTATGCCCCCCCCCCTCCCAAATGCATTTAAAACAATAAAACGATTTGTTGCAATTATTCTGGGGTGACGCCATTATTAATCATATATTGACCATTCTCGATGCCCCTTATCGAACATTCTTCGATTTTTTCACAATGCATTGCAGCCTTACACAGTGAGCATGGCAAGTCCGAGGATGATCATTTGCAGTGTTCTGGCAACCACCCCGATTGTGTTGCTGGTAATCCTCTTCCAGCTTGACATAGCCCAGTTCCCATCGCTATTAAGAATTGTGCGAAGCCGACAACCAACAGGTAAATCGGAATTCTCTTTTGCGTCGATGCATGCTGTCTACCTCCATATATGTGTACATTTTGTTTAAGTTCTTTTTTTACCATAAAGAACTGGCATTAGAGGTTCAATAGGGCCTAGATCAGCCAGAAGAGGATCTCTAAGTTATATTTTCTCAGTCATAACTATGTTAAAAGTCACGTAAATAACAACAACATTCAATGGCTGCAAGAATAAGCTCCGCAGCAATGAACAATAATGACAGTCTGGAGAATAAAGTATATATCAATATAAATTATAACTGAGAAAAGCAATTAATTAATTAACGCTGATGAACAAATCTTAATCGGTGATGGAATAATGCTTCCGTTTTGTCGTTGTTCCAACCAGTGGTCCACAACTGGTTCATCAAAGGCTGCATTGTGTGCTGTCCTACCTGTGGGAAAGTGCCTATAAATGACCCCTTGCTGCTTATTGGAAACAGTAGTCTATGTGGTGGCAGCGGGTTTCCTCAAAAGAAATATGTCAGAATGATCATATGTTTGACATCCAATAGTCGATGGTAAATTCAAAATGCTCTAGAGACATCGTTATATAAAACAAGCTTTAATTTGTTTGTCATTGCTTATGTAGACAACATCAGGATGAGCAATGACTGGCTGGTAATAGCATTGTCTCCGAATGAGCTGACTTCATGGAAATGTTCCTCCATTGCTCATCACCTTCCTAGAACACGTGTGTTGTCTTATCATGACAAGCAGGTCTACAAACTACGGTGAGTAAATATATAAGTAATATTAGATGACATGCACAAACTGCAGTGAATATATATTTAGTCAGTATATACTTGTATATACCAGTGTAAGGACCCGCGGGGCACCTTACCCTCTTGGGTTAATTAAATAAGAGAATTTACAAACGTGTCCGGCACTCGCATATGGTTCAATTATTCATGCAAGTCAGTGCCACCCCCGCCCGATTGAGTATTATGCGCCCATTACCTGCTAGTCGGCGACACAATCGGCTATATAACCACAGCGCCTGCCCGGCCAGGCACCTTCATGATACCCCAACTGGCCGTTTGCACCAAACAAACCTCTCTGCATAGGTGAGGAACTGCTGCTCCTGCTGTCATCGCGTCGTGCCCAGCGCTTCATACAGCTGTCACCAAGCTGTCAACTGTGCCGGTGCTTAGTCTTATGCCTAGAGATTTTGCAGCCCATGCGGTTGCGTCCAGCCGGCACCTAGTAATGACTGGTGCAGGTGGCAGCCAGCCTGAACATGTCATGCTACACGTCAAGCGCAGGAAATGTCGGAGAAGGAGAGAATTAAGGCGGAGAAGGGTCCAGAACCTTTGGCGCCGCCGGTCGTCATGGACGAGTCGATAAGTGATGACGAGCATTCCCTTCTGGAGTGACTTTGTACTCTCGAGAAGAAGAAGTGCAAGGCGGCCATGGCGGAGAAGACAGACGAGATAGAGCAGGAACTGTCTCTTTTCTCCTTACGGAGGTTGGACATGAGTGCGTCAGGAGACAGCAGAAGCGGACGCAGCAGGTCGCGGAGAAGGCGGGGGGGGGGGCATATCAAGAGGCCTGAGGAGGAGTCGCTCCAGCAGTCGGAGGAGGAGTGTGTCGAGAACTGGCAGGAGGAGCATGTCACGTAGGGGACGCCGGAGTGTGTCAAGTGACCGCGCGCCACCTCAGAAGCATCATGACACGTTTTCGCCAAGCGTGCAACCGCACTCGATAACACAGGTACATGACGAGAACAAGTCTGACGACAGGCAGGGGAGGAGCCCATCGAAATGTTGCAGGCGCCATCGGAGGCACAACTGGTCCTCCTCCTCTTCGGAGCGCACACAAAGCAGAGAAAGGAGACTTTGAAGTAATTGGTCAATTAAGCGATATACCGAAGATAAAAAGGCTGTGCGTAAATTATCTGGGTACAAGCTAATAGAATTGAACTGCTATTGGATGCTGCATACAAAAGATTCAGACATTAGAGACTACAGAAGATTTGTACGGCACGTGGCATACTTGGCAGGGAGAGCGAAGTCGGATCGATTTATTGCAACAGCCACGTTAATTATGATTTGGGAGTGCATAGGCTAGCAGCTGAGGAGGGTTACTGGGCATTTAACCCCGGGAACTATGAATTAAACCTTCGATATTATGCGTTCGATTGCTTGAAAACTAACCGCTCTAGTCAATCCAGGATGTCAGGAGACCGAAGGCCATACACTAAGGATGGGAGAAGGCCTTGCTACAACTTCAATAGCGAGGAGGGTTGTCCCTGTGACAAACAGGCCTGCTGTTACGGCCATTGGTGTGGAAAGTGCGGTTCCAAAGGCCACAGGCGTGACTGTTGTAAAAAAGACTGATCTAGTGGCAGTCTCGAACGCACCGATGCTAGAGTTATACCGGGCCCCGCCTCCAGTCACGGTCAATTAACTTTGGATGCCATGGTCACTGATTGTACTCCACCACAGCGCCAGAGCGGTGCAGAGCCGATGCCTGAGGGTCAGGGAACGCACATTTCTTCAAACTAGGTTGACATAGCATTCGATACTGTCCCGGACATTTATTAGTAAGAATATTTAACTAATTGGACGGAATTATTATGTAATTGGTTAACGATAACTATTGACTCGAACTGTTTTAAATTGCATGCAGTTGACCACTTGAATAACTGTCGTTGCATTGAATTCACCATTACTTTGCTTTGCTTAAGGGTGTTTGCCATTGTAAACATACCATTGCCAATAATGCTGTTCAGTTGCAGCCATGCCATGTTTTATCAGAACTTTACCTATTTGGTAGCCGGGATAAGGATTGGGAGTATTTGTTGGAAGGCTTTATATTTAGGTTTAATATGATCAATTCTGACTGTGGTGCTAATTATCACAGTGCTAATAAGATGTCTAATAGATTGTTCCAAACCACTAGCCGGTTCGGTGAATACGTATGTTGACAAGGTTTGCCAGACATTTTCCTATAGGGGCGTCGATGACCTTGTAGATAATCTGCTTCCATTGGATTATATTGCTGTGGTGGACATAAAAAATGCCTACAGAGCCATTTCTATACATCCCATTTATAGAGTTTGGCAGGGGCTGCAGTGGAACTTCGGCAGTGGAATAAAATATTTCATAGATAACAGAATGTGCATGGGGCTCTCTTCGAGTCCATATATTTTCACAAGAATTAGCAATATTGTGGTTCGTTCATGTAAGAGGCGTGGGGTTGACCGTGTAGTAAACTACCTTGATGACTTTCCTGTATCCTGTGGGTCGTGGTACCCATGCTCAAAATCTCAAGTAACAATCATTGCTCAGACAGTTGGGATTTGTTATTAGTTTTCCTAAAATAACCTCCCCTATTACCACTTTCGTTTAAATACAGGGTTCAGGGAGGAAGTAGCCTGGTGGCTTAATTTTGTTGATTGTTTCAATGGCCACGCCCGTATACTCGGCCATCGTGCCAAATGTATTTCGGTCTATTCTGATGCGACCAATTCCGGCTTCGGCGCTGCGCATCCAAATGACTGGTGCATGGGGGTTTTCAACCCCGACGCTTCTCAGGACTTGGTGGCCCAAGTCGCTCATCATCATGCAGACACTAGCGAGGTGTGCAATGATGCACACATAAACGTATAGGAGATGTGAGCGGTTGTTAGTGCTGCCACCTGTTGGACAGGAATAGTATTTGTGTCTCACTAAGCAGGTGGACCATTCAGTCAAATAGAGCCAGGATTGCCTCAGCTGATTTTTTTTTTGTGGTAAATATTTGTATTCTTCTCAATACATATTTTGTCAGCGCCGGGGCACTGGTCTTCCAGCCGTTGGAGTGGTTGCATTTAATCTATACATAGTGGAAGTGGAATGTGTTGCATTGTGTGCAGCACAACCCATTCTGACATAAAAGAAAGTGCGGGAGCAGCCTATGCTGCATAGTGTACAGCATATGTACTGAACATAGTGCAAGGTATATGCATCAAGATTGAGTGTGCAGTAATGTACACTAGTGGTTAAATCATATCCTGTGTTTGTATATCAGTTAGATTTGGTTTTAATAATGGTTAGTCTATAAATAGTGCCATGTTGTGCATGTAGAGTGGTTTATATTGTATGCATTGCTGGTTGAAGATGTAGTTATGTAGTGGTGGTAATGGGTCTAAAGTAGGGGTAGTGGGTCTCAAGTCATTGAGTTATAATAGTTGTTTTGTCAAATGTGGATGGGGGGGGGGAGGGGTCCATGGGTAGGGGGCGCGGAGCTGGGTTATTATGTTGTAACCATTTGTTTACTGCTTGATGCTACCAAAACTGTTAATTTATCACTACAGAGCTGTGCTGCGAGATATCAATCCTGCGTTCAAGTTACTATGCTGAAAATAGCAGGAACACTCATTCCATGCAAATCAGGAAATATTTGTCCTTTGTTGATGAGTTTCAGGGCCTTCTCAGCCTGGTTTCTTGCCCATCAGTGCAGTTTGGCCTTTACAATAACTTGGTTAGCTAGATCACTTAAATGTAGCTCTATTACTAATTATCTATCCGCGTTGAATTTTGTTCTGCGCTCGGAGGATTCCCCACCTATTGATTACTCTTGCCACCTAGTAAAGACAGTCTTAGGTGGAGCTAAGAGGCAGTTAGGGTGCGTGGTGCATCATGTGACCCCCATTCTACCTAGGCAGTTGTTGTCTATATTTTCATTTATATCAAGCAGCGTCGGTCATAGCGCAATTCGGGCCACTTTACTCACTGGTTTTAGGGTGCTTTTAAGAAAATGCCAACTGACTAAGTTTGACTTTGTAACATTACATGACATGTACAAACGACAGTGAGTATATATAGTAATATTAGATGACATGTATAAATCAGCTGTAAATGACAGTGAGTATATATATTAATTTTAGATGACATGTATACTTGATAGTGAGTAAATATATAAGTAATATTAGATGACATGTATAAACAACAGTGAGTTTATATAAGTAACATTACATGACATGTACAATCTACATTAAATATATAAGTAATATTAGATGACATGTATAACCAACAGTGAATACATAAGTAATATTGGATAACATGTATAAATGACAGTGAGTAAATATAAGTAATATTACATGACATGTACAAATGACAGTGAGTAAATATAGTAATATTAAATGACATGTATATACAGCAGTGTGGAAATATGAGTAATATAACGTGACATGTATAAACGACAGTGAGTATATATAAGTAATATTACATGGCATGTTCAAATGACAGTGAGTATATATAAGGAATATTACATGACATCTATAAACGACAGTGAGTAAATATTAGTGATATGACGTGACATGTACAAATGACACTGAGTATATATAAGTACTATTAGATGACATGTCTAAACGACAGTGAGTAAACATAAGTAATATTACATGACATGTACAAACGACAGTGAGCATATATAAGTAATATTAGATGACATGTACAAATGACAGTGAGTATATATAAGTAATATTAGATGACATGTGCAATCTACAGTAAATATATGGGTAATATTACATGACATGTACAACCTACAGTGCGTAAATATATAAATAATATTAGATAACAAGTACAAATTTCAATGAGCAAATCTATAGCTAATAACAGATGACTTGTGCAAGTGACATTGTCTCTTTTAGTGAAATGTTTGACAAAACTAGAGTAGATTACCCTAAGTGGGGCCTCCTTATACGTATGGGCCACTTGAGAGAAATTGGTCCAGTTGGCTTAAACCCGGCTCCACATTTATATACGGCTTATTTTCTCTCATCCGCGCAGTCACTTGTCGGTGGATGGAACACCGTGTGAGTTCAGATTGGTCACAAATCCAGCTCCAAGACACCAGAAGATTACCGAAGGCCGAGCTAAGGCTTTCATCCATGCCATGGAGGTAAGGTGGATGGGTGTTATACTCCTGTCACACTATGACGTAACATGCCAGCGAGTGGGGAACATAAAAATCACTTTTTTAAATGTTGAGATACATCAATATTCTCGGCGTTCTCATGGCCAAATTGGACATCAGCAACGTAGTGGACGTAGGTGAAACGGTGGTCCAACGTAGTTGTAACATTTCTAAACGAGTTAGAACGTTTAAAAAAAAAGGCACAATGTAAGGCTAATGAGCCTCCAGCACGCACGGCATCAGCCTAGTGAAACGCTAGAAATGGGTCAGCATAGGACTCACGTAATTCCACCTGCCCTAACGTAGCTACATGTGACTCTGGCGTAATTTGTGACGTGAGTCGACGTCAGGCCCGTGACTATAGCACAGGTAATATAATTATTATGTAGCAGTGTGTAGTTCAGCAGTATGCTCCCTCCTTAATATTGTTTGTTGTTGTTTTATGTCATAAAACACAAAAATAAACTGTTCTTTGGTCTACATGTTTTAAAATTAATAGACTTAGTTAAGATCAAATATAGTATAGTAATTTACAATGCAAACAAATGGCTACTGCCAAAGAATCTACAGTCATTATACAAAATAAGTTCAGACAGTAGCCATGACATGCGGCAGAGTAACAATCTAATACAAGTATTTGCAAGAACGACCTTAAAGTCTCAATGGATATCTATACATGTGTCATGGGGGGTGATGAAAATGGAAAATATTGCGCCTAGAGTGGGACTCGAACCCACATCTCTTTGCATTCCAAGCCAGTGTGCTAATCATTACACCACCTAGGCTCCCTGATATCAACACACTACCCATGCCTACCTGTCTAATGTGGATACTTGCCTGAGAGGTCAGTGCAGCCTACTACACTCGTCCCCCTGGAATTGTAAGTCTTTTAAATGGTCATTTAATGCTTACAATTACATACATATAGGCAATGCACTTACGCATACATACACAGGGTAGGTTCAACAACCATACAACGCATAGCTTGTACAAGATCCTGGTCATGGCACCAGTGTCATGGGGGGTGATGAAAATGGGAAATATTGCGCCTAGAGCGGGACTGGCACCCACATCTCTTTGCATTCCGGGCCAGTGTGCTAACTATTAGACCACCTAGGCTTCCTGATATCAACACACTACCCATGCCTACCTGTCTATGTGGTTACTTGCCTGAGAGGTCAGTGCAGCCTACTACACATGGTATCAAAATATGGAATTCACTTGATAATAATATTAAATGTTCAAAGAACACATTTATGTTTCAACAAATGTATAAAAAGAAAATCTTTAAGCTTTACCGGAGTGAAAATACATAGTAGTCTAGATTATAAACAATGAGATGACATTTACAGTATTAAAGGTAATATAGTTTCTACTCTCAATTTTAAAATTTATTATTGTTATTGTGTTAGCAATGTATATGTGTTATTTTTAACTGGGAAAAGTGCATCATAAGTATTGTACTTCTGCTTTCTCCTTTCTCATGCGAAATATAATATAAATGATACGTGATACATAAATATCAGCTTGTATGTACAATGATCAAGTGGAAATAAATAAATCGTAATCTTAATAGCAACATATCAGGATGGGTACCGACTTGTGACAGTGCACACTCATGGTGACTTTATAGTGCTGCCCCACTGGGAGACCAGGGCAGCAGCACCACGACCTGATATCCCACTCAGTCACATTGACACTGAGCCAACCAGCCCTTGCCTTGTCCTAATAATGCTGAGCGCCAGGCTAGGAAGCGACAAGTATAAATTTGAAAGTCATTGGCTTGACTTGACCAGGGTTCGAACCCACAAACCCTTGAGTTTGGATCCCGCAATCTCCCAAAGCAGGATCCGGACGCTCAAATCATTTGGCCATCCAGTCTGGTCCATCGTTAATCTAGCATGGCCAGGGTCCTGCCTAGTGTCTGAGTGGAAGCCAATTCTGATTCTTAGAAGTGACACGTTATAGAAAGCTAGTCCGCAAATTCTAAAAATGGTATCTTACATACATGCAATGAACTTTGGTAGCACCGTCCAATTTGTTGATGGTTTATAATCAGTTACAAAATAATATATACCCAATTCCATTACCAAACTCTCAATGGACATTGTCGATAACAATGTATTTGCATATACTTCAGAATGGCGCAAGACGCATCCGGACATGCACAGAGTGGAATCCATATGAGCATCGTAAGCAAACCACAAGCATGTTCAAGTACAATGGAACAAAGAGTTATCAGATCCTGAGGAAGTACTTCTCGTGTGCCATACAAAACAGGACAGTGGATACAATGCTTAATGCTTCTTTGCTCAACAAAGCGGATGCTCTCATAGCAAAAGCATTGCTCTTTGGCCAAGAAACTTTCTCCAAGTCTTTGAGATGTCCTCAAGGCACTGGCTTTCCAATGCTGCAGGTTCAAGATAATGCTAACAATTTCATTGGTATTGACTTTGCAAATGGAATCTTTGGCCAAAGCGCATTTTGGCTTCTGCCGGTTGTTGACCTGACGCCATGTGAAAGTTGGGCTTGGAGCCAAGTCATTGCGCAATTTCTTAACAGACATGAACAGCTGCTGTACTTCTCTGATGCAGAGTTTAGGTTCACGTCGACTAATCTCACGCAATGTGCAAAGATGAATCCTTGGCGAATCACCATCAGGAATGAGACCGAAGTGTCACTTCTTGGCCACGACAACATCGTCAGCATTATGAAGATGCTGAACACAATGTTCATGGGGCATGCAATCACTACAGAGAAATTCTCACAGTTATCGCAATGGGCACACCTCGTTGACAAGATCAATATGGGAAATGCATCACAAGCAACTCCATTGATAGAGGTTATGAATGCGAAAGCAATCGCAAGGCTGTACAATAAAACTTGTTCAAGGTCTGTTGCAAAGGTGGACATTACGCAGCCTTGGGGACAGTTTTCCAGGTTGGTGCTCCTTGTGGTGTTCAACAGGGATAACATAACATGGCTGCCCTATATCGAGATGGTATACCGACCCTTCTTCCCCAACATCATCTACTGTCTCCCATCATATGCCGCCAAAACCACAGGTGCCAAGCTCTCAAATGATTCTGTCTGGAATGTGACGATAGTGTACTTTGAGGCAACTCGGAGGGAATTCACAGCTTCAACATTTTACATGTGTATTCCAGCAGTGCAGCGGCTTAACCTCAAAGCCGATGGTTATTTGGTCCTGGGGGATGACACACTGTACTCTGTGCATGCTCTGCACAGACTACCCAAAGGACGATCTGCCATAATGCACAGGCTACCAGCAAGTTGCAACCACCTGAGTCCAACACATATGGCCTGCAACAAGTGGAGCCACTTTAAGCAAGCTGGGAAAGCCCTCTGGGCATTGCAGCAGGAAGCGACTGCGTTGAATCCAGAGGACCTCATCGCCAAATGTTTCAAGCGCATTCGTTCCATAACTGGATTCAAGTTTGCAGTGCCTTATGATTCCGCCGACATATTCTACTTCCCTGCAGAATTGTTGAGGAATGCAAGCACTGTGTTCAAAATGCTTTATCGAAAGCGTGTCTTTGTCGAAGTGGCAACTGTGTATGTGCTGGCTTGCTTAAGCGATGAGCTTCCAACACCACTGAAGGGTGCTTCGAGTTTTATTGCTGACCGGAATGAATTCCACAAGTATGGACTGCCATTCAAGAGAGGTGATATCGACTCCTATCATCCAGCCAAGATGAGCTATGTGATGAAGGGTGAAAAGAAGTATGTCAACTCTCTGTGCAATGACTACATTCCATTCCTTCATTTAGTGTATTGACTGCCTTCAGAGAAAACACACGGTCCTTCTTCAAGTGACGACCGCCTCACACCGGTTGGGGCACAGGACATGCATCATCATCATCTCCATCAATCCCTTAACTGCTACAGTCGTTGAGACACCACAGATGACTTTGCGGCCAGTTTTCGCCAGTTTTCGCCAGTTTTGACTGTTCTCCACCGCCCTCTGGAACTTGCCAATCTCCAGGCGCATCCATTCCCTGATGTTGTCTTCCCACCTCTTCCTTTGTCCGCCTTGTCTTCTTCCGTTTCAGACCAGACGGGATGGCCGAATGAGTTAGAGCGTCCGTCTCCCATGCTGGTAGATCGTGGGGTGGTGGGTTCGAGGGCCGGTCGAGTCAAACCAATGACTTTAAAATTGATACTTGTTGCTTCCTAGCCAGGCGCTCGGCATTATTAGGATAGGGCAAGGACTGGTGTGCTCAGTGTCAGGAAAATGTGACTGAGTGGGATACCAGGTCATGGTGCTGGCGGCCTGGTTTCCCAGTGGGACAGCACTATAAAGTCGCCAGGAGTGCGCACTGTCACAAGTCAGTACCCGTCCTGATATGACCTTAGATGTTGCTAGGACGTAAAACAACAACAAACAAACAAACAATCTTCCGTTTCAGGACATACAACTTGCTCTGAGTTCCATGTTTAGCCACTGAGGATATGTGTCAACTGGCACCCTGTCAAGCAAGGACAACTTGCAGCTTGTAGACAATCCTGCTGAAGGCTCCATTGTCGTGGGGGTGATGAACATGCAAAATATTTAGATTAGATTAGATTAGAGTGTTTGAGCTGTATGCTCGTGCCAAGTCGGAGACTACATATTCAGGGCCCACCCACCACATGTGGTGAGGATGCTCTGTTCAGTTTTGTCAGGTTCCGTAATGAGTTTGAATCTGCTCGTGTTAGCTAGGTGTATCCTGGAATGTGGGGTTCATCTGGTAATGTTGTTAACACCTTGTCAAGCTGCCTTTTGAATGATTGTACACTGCAGTTTGATTGATTTCTAATGTAAGCTGGCATTGTATTGAAGATGTTGACTCCTCAGACAGAAAGACTTCCTTCCCAGAGTGTTCTTGTTGACTGTGACGCTTTTGTATTTATTGCTCGTATTTTATCTAGAGCAGGATTCAAACTAGATAAAAGATTCACCTGGTACTTGTAGTACACGGGTGAAGACCCGCCTTATATAAATACGGGCGAAAATAGCGTTAGTATGGAACATGACCTAGAAACTGTGGCTCCAGTATCAAATGGCTACATATATATGCACAGAGTTGGTGAAATGGGAGAGAATGCAAAAAGACAAGATGGCGGCTGCAGAACGCCGTCGATTTCACTTCTAAATTGCATTAAACTAGATATTATATTATATTTTTCAACTCAAAGGTAGCGGGCTCTAAATAATACATATGTAAAGAATAAATGTTGCTTCTTAGATTGTGAAATTAGGCTCTCAATTCTTTGACCCGCATTTTCGACAGCTTTTACATAGGGTTGGTTTGCACCCCTACTGCAGCAGTATGGGGTGAATCTTGTATCTAGATTAAAACTTGCTATTCTGGGGGTTAGCATGCTAACCTTTATACTACCTAGACCCCCTGATGCAATCACCCTATGCAGACCTACCTGTGTATGAGGTTCCTTGTCCGAGACGTCGGTGCAGACTACTACACTTTCATCAGTGGATGGCACAGTAATAACACTGGGGAAAATGAGGGTTATTGTGTCTTGTTGTTTTACAACCTAGCAACATCTAAGGTCATATCAGGACTGGTACTGACTTGTGACAGGACACACTAATGGTGATTTTATAGTGCTGCCCCACTGGAAAATCAGGCCACCAGCGCCATGCCCTGATATCCCACTCAGTCACATTATCCTGACACCAAGCTAACCAGTCCTTGCACTATCCTATTGATGCGCGAAAAGAAGGAAGCAAGGCGGGGGTGGAGAAAGAGACGCTTTATTGGCGCCTCAACAGATCATACAGGGTACAAATAGCAAGTCAAATGAGGCTCATAAGGAGCAACATGGTAATTGAGGTAATGAAGAAGAGGCATCAAGTAATAAACAAAAGTGGTAAATGAGGTAATGAACAAGAGGCATCAGGTAATAAAGAATAATGTAGAAAGGTAATAAAGTTCATGGGGCAGCAGAGTCATTTGGAGTGAGGGGGTGCCGAGGAGCCCTCCACCAAAACGGCGGAGAGGGCTCGAGGGGCGCCCGAGGGCGCGAGGCGGGGCACGTAGGTGTGGACGGCCGCCGAGGTCCAGGTGCCTTGGGCCATGATCTCGGGGAGGGGCACCCCGGCACGCTGGCAGGCCTGGGCGGCGCCCCGGCGGAGGCTGTGGAGCGTGAAGTCCTCGGGCCTCGGGACCCCTTGGGTGGCGAGGGCCCCTCGTAGCAGCGCGGTGAGGGAGCGGGGGTCGAGGGGCCGGCCGGAGGGCATTATGAAGGCGGGCTCGTCGGGAGCGGCGGGGCAGAGGGCGATGGCTCCAAGCCACGCCGCGACGGGGCAGAGGGCGGAGTCCGGGATGGCGGGGACGAAGAGGGCGACCGCGCCCGAGGGTGAAGAGATGGTCTTGGGGCTTCGGATCTGCAGCCGGAGCCCCCCGGGCGCGGGGCGAACGTCGTCGCGGGTGAGGGTGTGGGGGCCGCCCCACCCCTCGGGACTCGGGGCCAGCAGGTTGGACTGGCGCAGCATCCCGAAGTGCCCGAGGAGCAGGGCGGCCCGAGGAAAGGGGGGGGACGTGGAAAGGGCCGATGAGGGCGCCGAGGGCAAGCTCGGTCTCGATGAAGGTTTGGATGTGGGGGAGGAATTCCCGAGGCTCGCGGTGGTTGGTGAATGAGGGCGAGGGACGGTGGGGGCGGAGTAGTTGGCGGGAAAGCCGAATTCGAGGAGGTCGAGGAGGGCCTGGTCGGGATAGTCCCGGAGGCGGGAGCGCCAGGCATGGATATGGAGGCCTGAGGGGAGGGGAATGCGGGCGGCCAAAAAATTAGGGAGGCCCGCTTTCCGGAGGGTGGTGTAAGTGTGGCGGATGTTAGGGTAGCGGTCCCACGCCTCACCGGAGGTGTGGGGCCAGGCAGCAAGGATAGTGGGACGGTACTGGGAGGGGGTGGGGCGCAGGCGGGGGCTGCGGGGAGGGTAGCCTGGAGGTCGGGGTCGATGACGTCGACGGTGGGCTCGTCTAGGGAGGCGGGGGAGGGGTGGTTCTGAGGGCGGGGGGAGGGGGAGGAGGTGCGGCGGGGGCGGGCGAGGGGGGCGGCGAAGGCGTGGGCGGTGGGGGGAGGGTCGGGGTCGAGGGGGGCGGGCGGGGGGCCGGGGGGGGGAAGAGGGTCAGGGGGGTCAGGGGGCGGGTCAGGGGGCGGGCAGAGGAAGGCAGTGTCTCCTGGGTCGGGGTGGTCTTCAGGGTCGGGGGTGATGGGCGACTGGCGCCGGTTGGCGGTGGGAGCCTTGCTGAGGGGGCGCTGGGGCCTGAGGTTGCCGGAGGGTGCGGCCGTGCCGGGGCGACGGTCAGGCCGCGCCTCGGGCGTAGGGGCAGTGCGGGGGGCACTGTCGAGAGGGCTGATGTCGGGAAGGCTGGTGGAGGGTCGGGGGGCGGCGTCGTGGTTAATGGGCCGGTTAAGGACCTCCGGGCCGGGCTGGAGGTGCCGGCTCTTTAAAAATCCGGGGAGGCGGCTGGGGCAGCTGCGCGCACGCGCTTGGCAAGGCATGCCTCCTCACTGTGGACGGTGAGCATCTTGCGCACATTCGCGCAGTAGGCGCACGCGTGGCGCAGCTTGGCGGCCCCTTGGCCATGGACCTCCCCCGGGGCAGCCTGGGTGCATGAGGCTGGGTCCCGGTTCCACGCATAACACAACGCCCCATGGGTGTCCCGGCAATAGGATATGCGGGTGTCGGTGTGGGCGCGGGGCTGGGGCTGGGGCTTGGCAGGGTCGAGGGGTCTCGGCTGGGTGGTGGCGGGCTGGACGGGCATGGCTAGGCAATCGAGTCTGAGGAGGTTTATGGCCACCAGGTCGTGCCACCCGTGGGGGAGGGTCCCGTCCGCGATGGCAGAGAACACACTCTCTGAGTACCGGCGGACGGTCGCCCACGGGTAAATTAGGTTGTCCCGGCAGACCCCGAGGAGGTGGTGGTGGAGTCCCTGGGCGGAGTGGGCAGGGAAGTCCGGGTGGTCGATGAGGTTGAGGAGGGCGAGCGTGTACTCATCCTTTGTCGCCTCCCCTCGTTTGACCGGCTTCCTCTCCGCCCCTCGCTTCACAAGATCAGAGGGAAAGATGTAATCTGATGGTATACCTTGGCGCCTGGTGGAGTGCCGCGCCTCGGCGGAGGCCAGGATCCCACGCACGGCGTCGGCCGCGGATGCGGGGCTGTGGCGGGTGAAGTCCTCCTGGTAGGCCGGAGACGTGGTAGATGGGGCTTGTGCGGAGAGGTGGCGGTATCTCTCGTACTCCGCCAGTGGAGCCCCGGGCAGGCTCGCGTGAGGCGGCGGCAGGGGCCGGGCTGCGGTGGTGGTGCGCGCCCGAGGCGCCGGGGCGGGCCGGTGTCGTGCCGCCGGTGGGGGCCCCTCAGGGACGGGGAGCGCCTCGCCCGATCCGAGGCCGTCGATGCGTGCGTGAAGCTCTGCCATTGCCTGGCGGGCCTCGGCGGCGGCCTTGGCGGCGGCCTGTCGGTTCTCGAGCTGCATGCGCTGCATGGCCTCCATCAGCATGGACACCTCGGAGCCCGAGGCGCGGTCCGAGGGCGCCGCGGGGGAGGCCGGGGCTGAGGCCGGCGACTCCTCCCGGGGCGGTGTTGATACAGGCCCCGGCGTCCGGGGGGCAGCCCGGGAGCTCTTGCGTCCACGACCTTTTCCTTGGGGCATGGTGTGTCCGTGTTTTGGGCAGCGGTCCGAGGTGGAAAGTCCCGAGGTGGTAGTCCAAACAGGAAAAAGGTGCAGGCTGGGAGACGGCAGGGAGCTGAATGAGGAGGGAGGCTGGCGGGCGGCCTTATAAGGGGGGAAGGGAGGCGGCAGCAGGGGAGGTGCGAATGCTAGCGGCCGGGGAGGGGTGCGAGGTGGCGAGCAGCAGGGGTCGGGTGAGGCGTGAGCGCCGTGAACAAGGGACGGGCGGGGGGAGGTGGCGGTGAGTGAGCGCGGTCGGCCGAGGTGTGGAGGCAGCGCGACACGCGGGGCGGGGGAGGGTCTCCTTCTTTCCTCGCATCAAACGTAATGCTTCGCATTACGACCAATGCTGAGGGCCAGACTAGGAAGCAACAAGTATCAATTTTGTAAGTTATTGGTTTGACTTGACCGTGAACCAAACTAGCGAACTTGCAGTCTCCCGCACGCGAAGCCCGCGCTCTACTGATTTGGCCACCATGCCCAGGAAAAATGAGGTGACATAAATGTAGAAAAATACAGTTGAGCATCAAAGAAAAGTTTGTTTGTTGGTGTTAGGTTGCAACACCTAAGGTCATATCAGGAAGGGTACCGACTTGCAATAGTGCGCACTCATGGTGACTTTATTGTGCGACCGCACTGAGAGATTGTGCCACCGTATGAGAACCTGATATCCCACTCAGTCATATTATCCTGGCACTGATCTAACCAATCCTTGCTCTATCCTATAAAGGCTGCACCCCAGGCTAGGTAGTGTGATAGCCCACGGTCTTCCCCACACTGCCATGCACTCACGGAAGAATGCCAAGATTCAGTATCAGTACGCCTCAACCTGGTTTATTACAAAACCTCTCTGCTCTCCACGGCGTCCAGAGTCAACTGACCCGCCCCCTAACTCGGCAGGTCCCATGTCGCCTCTATAGGTGGGTGGGGGGTGAGCTAGCCACACGCAGTAGAGGGGAGCCCCGTCGGTGTCTGCCCGGTGGCTAGTCTGCCGCCACCAGGTGCAGTTCAGTGTAACTGCGTAGGTGTGCGGCGTAGTGTCTGCTGCCACAGTGTGGTAGTGGGGCTCATGTACAGACTACTACAGTAGCGACAACTATAAATTTAGTAAGTCATTGATTTGACTCGGCCCCACTTTGAACACACATGTTCCCACATGATGACTGTATGTGGTGGCCGAATCGGCTAGGACTGGTTAACTCATTGTCAGGAAAATGTGTCTGAGTGGGATATCAGGTCATGGTGCTGGCAGTCTGGTCTCCCAGTGGGGCAGCATTATAAAGATGCTACCGGTGCGCACTGTCACAAGTCTGTAGCCGTCCTGATATGACCTTAGATGCTGCCAGAGCGTAAAACACCAACAACTGACCAACCAGACAATTTTCCAGTGTCCAAATTGCTTTTACTTCATTTCATTCGTAATCACTAACTTTGACATCACTGGTCAATATTGTCAAACTTTGCGATCACTTGTCCAGTGACCATATGTAAAATCTTCCATATATATCGATACATACAGGGGCATATATGATTCTGTGGGGAAAAACTATCAATTGCTGATTTGTTTTAATGAATATATCTTGTATAAGTATGAACATTACAATGTTGAATGTCTCCTAAAATAGGATCAAATTGGGAAAAGTCTATTCATGGAGTCAATATTGTCAAATTTGCGATCACTTGTCCAGTGGCCATAGGTAAAATGCTTGCATATAAATGGATACATCCAGGGACATATCTGATTCTGTCGGGAAACAAATTTCAATTGGTGATTTGTTTTAATGATCTATCTTGTATAAGTATGAAAATTAGAATGATTTATGGTGTTCTCTTTTGCAGAGTGGTTAGAGTGTCTGACTTTTTTCTATGTCGGAGTCCTAATCTGAAGGTTGGTGGTTCGATTCCCCATGGCATGCCACCTCCGCCAATTTGGATGTCCACCGCTGTGTATAACTTACAGCGTCATCAATGTCCGGTTCCTCTCATACCATGTCTATGTGGTGTGGGAGGTTAAAAATCCCTTGGGTCGGTAAAAGTGTAGGCTTGGGCATTCTATCGACAAACTGTCTAGCAGTGAAAACAAGTGTATTCACACTTATCCATGATAGGCAGTATAAATCTTCAAAAAAATGTTGAATGTCTCCGAAAATAGGAGTAAAGTTGAGTCAATTTTGTACATCTTTGACATTACTTGTCCGGTGGCCATATGTAAAATGCTTACATAATTATATCGATATATACAGGGGCATATCTGATTCTGTGGGAAAAAAATATCAATTGCTGAATTGTTTTAATGATGTATCTTGTATAAGTATGAAAATTACAATGATGAATGTCTCCTAAAATAGCATCAAATTGGGAAAAGGCTATTCATGGAGTCAACATTATCAAACTTTGCGATCACTTGTCAGGTGGCCATATATACGCATTGAAATGCTTACATTACTAGGATTTGGGAAGGGCAGGAATAATGCGACACAGTGGGATATTTGACCATAGTGGCATCAGCCAAGTATCCTCGTGGCACAGCACTATAAGGCCAGAAGGAGTGTACAATGAGAAGAAGGTGAATATTTTGATTGGATTTTAAATGTTGCCAGAATATAACACCCCAATAAATTTGTCAATAAACTAATTCCTTTACAGGATTATTAATTGTTATACTTTATTTAGGCCATTTTGGCTTTACTCCGTTGAAGAAAAAAACATCAGGTATAATGCAAATCATATCGACAAATAAATGTATTATGTAAGTAAACAAAGATTATCTACACATTGTCACAAAACATTTTATTGCTTTCAGTATATTAATTCTGCTAGTGCAACATTACCACGCTTTCCACACACACATAGCATGTATAGTATGTCTTGGGAGAAAAGTTAATAATGGGCACCAGGAGTGGAATTGGTGATCCAGTTGCGATGTCATAATTCACTCTAGAGGGCGCCACATGTAGTGTGGTGAGCCACGCCTGATATTAACATTGTCTTTAGAGGCCGTCATGTGTGGTGTTGGTGATCCATGCCTGATATTGACCTTGACTCTAGAGGGTGCCACGCATGGTGTTGGTGATCCAGGCCTGATATTGACATTGACTCTAGAGGGTGCCACGCATGGTGTTGGTGATCCAGGCCTGATATTGACATTGAATCTAGAGGGTGCCATGCGTGGTGTTGGTGATCCAGCCCTGATATTGACGTTGACTCTAGAGGGCGCCACATGTGATGTTGGTGATCCAGGACTAATATTGACGTTGACTCTAGAGGGTGCCACGCATGGTGTGGTGATCCAGGCGTGATATTGACGTTGATTCTAGAGGGCGCCATGCATGGTGTTGGTAATCCAGGCCTGATATTGATGTTGACTCTAGAGGGCGCCACGCATGGTGTTGGTGATCCAGGCCTGATATTGATGTTGACTCTAGAGGGTGCCACGCATGGTTTAGGTGATCCAGGCCTGATATTGATGTTGACTCTAGAGGGCGCCACATGTGGTGTTGGTAATCCAGGCCTGATATTGATGTTGACTCTAGAGGGCGCCAGGCATGGTGTTGGTGATCCAGGCCTGATATTCATGTTCACTCTAGAGGGCGCCACCAATGGTGTTGGTGATCCAGTTGCGGTACTCGGAGATGCGGGTGTAGACGCTGGGGTAAGACGGGTCGCAGTCGGAGATGCCCCATGAAGTCAGACCAGCGAGCACAGTGCTGCCCTCGTGCTGACATGTCAGTGGGCCACCGCTGTCACCCTGAAATGTGCAATGAAGCGGTGTCCGTCAATTATACAAAAAATACATATATACAGTAAAACCTCTCTATACCGACCCTCCACAGATCGACCACTCCCCTTATATCGATCGCTGTATTGGGGTCCCAGCAATACCATGGTAAGAATATTCTAACTCTCTAAACCGACCACCTCCTTGAATGAACCACTTAAAGTCGCACGATTTAGAGAGGTTTTACTGTATACATAATTACATTATTTGCCCATCCTGATATGACCTTAGAAGTTGCTAGGACGTAAAACGACAACAAACAAACAAACATTATTTGCTCACACGCTTGCTTTTAACTTTTTTCCATTGGTCTCATGCTTGCTTTTAACTTTTTTTCATTTTCTTTAAAAAAAAAGAAAAGTATTTTGTTTTTAATTTTGTTAAATCAATATGTTCAACTTTTGAAAATAAATCTTACAAAATAATTAAACAGGAAGAAGAGGAAAAACAAGGAAAAGGAAAAAAAGTTCAAAAGAGTTTGAAGAGGTAGAAGTGGTGACACGGCGTAAAGCAACCACCAATCAATCAGTGGTGACATTTTCTTCCCGTTCTTCCCATTCTTCACATTCTTCATGTTCTTCCTGTTCTTCCAACACTTCCCATGCTTCTCATTCTTCCCGTTCTTCACATTCTTCATGTTCTTCAAATCCTTTGTGTTCTTCATGTTCTTCTTGTTTGTCACGTTCTTCCTGTTCTTCCCATTCCTCCCATTCTTCCTGTTCTTCCTATTAAACCTGTTGTTTGTGTTCTTCATGTTAAACCTGTTCGTCCTGGTCTTCCTGTTCTTCATATTAAACATGTTCTTCCTGCTCTTCCTGTTCTTCATATTAAACATGTTCTTCCTGTTCTTCCTATTAAATTTGTTCTCCTGTTCTTCCTATTCTTCCTCTTATTCCCATCCATCCTTTATGTTTTAACTCTAGACCCCTGTTCTTTCTGTTCTTCATATTAAACCTGTTATTCATGTTCTTCATATTAAACCTGTTCTCCTGTTATTCCTATTATTCCTCTTCTTCCTGTTCTTCCCGTCCATCCTCTTCTTCCCCTTCTTCCTGTTCTAGCTGTAGACACCTGTTCTCACCATGAAAAAAAAGAAGAACATGAAGAACGTGAAGAATGGGGAAAAAGGAAGAACGTGAAGAGTGGGAAGAACATGAATAACGTGAAGAATGTGAAGAATGGGAAGAACAACAAGAACAGGAAGAACAACAAGAATGCGAAGAACAGGTAGAACAGCAAGAAGATGAAGAATATGAACAATGTGAAGAATGTGAAGAACAGGAAGAACGGGAAGAACAGGAAGAATGTGAAGAACGGGAAGAACACAAAGAACATGACGGACAGGAAGAACAGGAAGAACGGAAAGGACCCCAGGAAGAACCCCAGGAAGAACCCCAGGAAAAACAGTAAGAAAGGAAAAACGGGAAGAACCAGACGAATGGGAAGAATGGGAAGAAAATGAAGAACATGAAGAACGGGAAGTACGGGAAAAACGGGAACAATGGGAAGTACAGGAACAACGGAAACAACAGGAACAACCCCAGGACGAACCCCAGGATGAACCCCAGGAAGAACCCCAGGAAGAACCCCAGGAAAAACAGGAAGAAAGGCAGAATAGAAAGAAAGGAAAAACAATAAGAAAAGAAGAAAAAGAAGAAAGAAAGAACAGGAAGGAACCCAGGGAAAACAGGACAAAACATAAAGAAAAGGGAAAACATGAAAAAGTGGAAAAAGAGGAAAAAGAAGGAAAAGAGGGAAAAGAGAAAAATAGGTCAACAGGAAAAGCAAGAAGAAAAAGAAGACCATGAAGAATGAAGAATGGAAAGAATGGGAAGGAAGATGACAAAACGGGAAGATCAGAAAGAAGAGACACTGGCTATAAATGGACCGGAAGGAGCGACTCACTGAGCATGCGCCCCGCAAGTACTGCTCGCCGACACAGATGTGCCCGGGCAGGATGGTGGCTCCCGGAATCATCTTCCACATGTCTTTACATGTCTCGCTCATGTAGATGCTGACGTTGGCTTCCTGAAGGATGTCGGCCATCCGTGGAAGTGCCCCTCCGACTGAATTGGTTAAATGTGAGAAAAGAAAGCTTGTTTTATTTAATGCTGCATACTCCGATGAAAACATCAAATTTTCAAAGCCAAAACATTTATCTAAATTTGATTCGACATATCTAACTTAGATACAGGTGCAGTTATTAAACATTTGTTGCCACATAGAAGAGAATACTGAGGCAATTGAATAGAACCCGTTACTGCAAGAGCCTATGGGGTCAGAGTTTTGGCATGCTTGCCAAATTAATTTGTCATGGTTGCACTTCAAATATCTCAAATGTTAGCCCCTTAACATAAAAGTTACTTCAAATTAAATTAAGGTACATTATAACAATCAACTTAGTGTATTTATCTCAGAAAATGTCAGAAACTAAAAACCATCAGACTATGCAACTTTAAGGATGCCTCTAGAGCACATTGATCTTGATCAACGGCTATTGGACGTAAAATAGATTGTCATTCTGACATATTTCTTTGGAGGAAACCCACTGCTGCCACATAGGCTATTCTTTCCAATAAGCAGCAATGGGTCTTTTATATATATGCACTTTCACACCGACAGGACAGCACATACTACTGTGTTTGATGAACCAATTGTGGACCAATGGTTGGAATGGAAAATGTTAAAGCTGGTTTAGTGTAGTGGCCAGAAGCAGCTGGTATCAGGGTGGCCATGAGCAACTCACAGGTGGCGCCATAGTGACAGAAGCAGGAACTAACTCCTATGACAGTAGGATAGTAGGTAATATCTAATATATAGGAGAGAACTGATAAGTGGTAGTGTCCTTCTCTATATTCCCATAATAGATTATAGAGCACATAATATATGTACACACACAACCGCCGGCTCCGGCCTGCCAACAGTTACTCATTTACACTTACACAGCTTAATGGCGCCCCACCCTGTGATGACGCAGTCTGTGTACATATACATACACACGCTGATCCCAGCTTGTCGATACTTACACATGTTAATGATGCCCCACCCTGTGAAAATGCAGCATGTGTACGTACACATAAACACACAGACCCCAGCTTGTCGACACTTACACATTGTAAAATATTCCGATATTAATGTATTGGTGTGGGAATGCAAATGTTCTATTGTGAAACAGGTATACATGGTCAGGTGCATAAATGTGTTTATGTAGTTGCTGGTGGTGCTTGATTGATAGGTAAATAGACATAGCGGTGCTGGCAGGGCTGTGTGTAAGGGGCACTCAGAGCCCTACACACTACCCATTTCCCCCTCTGCTAGTCAGGATCACCACAAGCAAGCTCTAGGCAGGTGGTGGCCCGTGGAGCCACACAGCTTGGTGGTGGTGGGCAGATTACTGGTAACCATGGGGACCAGGAATGCTGGATCCCCATTGGTAGAGCTAAGAATGCTTGTTTCTCATTGGGAGAATAGGGTGGGGTGATACTCTATTCTGAATCCATGTACCATATAAATAATAAACCAGAGGGCTTCACTCTCTCTCTTCTTTCAGACTTCATACTCTTCCTTTCGCTTTGCCTGTATTGATTTCACTATAGCCTGCCTACACAACCACAGATACAAGCAGTAGACTTCACTCAGATTAATGGCACCCCATCCTGTGATGACGCAGCCCACTTAACGACACTTACTCATCTTAATGTCGCCCCATCCTGTGATAACGCAGCCCATATATGTACATATACATGCGCTGACCCCAGTTTAACAACACTTACACAGCTTAATTGTGCCCCATCCTGTGATTTGCAGTCTGTGTACGTACACATGCACAAGCTGACCCCAATTTAACAACACTTACAGTTAATGGCTCCCCATCCTGTGATGACGCAGTCCGTATACTGCTCATCTGTGGCAGTGGCTGGTGCAAGCGACACAGTGCCAACAAACTTGTTCATGGTGACTGCTTCCTTCAACTCCATCAAGCCGATGTCGTTAGGAAAACCGTCGCCACGGCCTTCGTAGTCTGGGTGCTATGTGAGACAGAAGGCCCGGTCAGATACACATTAGTGGACATAGTTGAACATAGTTCAGGCTAACGTAGTTGAACGTAGTTGAACGTAGTTGAATGTACTGGCATCCGTACTTCTCCGTCATGCTAACTTGGTAATAATGTGGGTGGGCTGTGAGTTCCGATTTAATCATTGGACATGTTCAAAAGAGGCGCTATGTTAGAGGCTAATGTACTGTGGCGAAGTCTCCATACTCTTAATATTCTCTAGCGTGCTCTAGCATGCTCTAGCGTGCTCTAGCATGCTCTACCATAGTTGGACGTAGTTGAACGTAGTTAGCTGTAGTGGAGGCTAATGTACATTGAACATAGTTGAACGTAGTTGAACGTACCAGCATCCGTGCCGTAACGTATTTATCCGTACCAAAACCTGCTGCACCCTAATGTTTTTCACCATAGTTTAACATACTAATTCAGCACGTTTGACCCACGTTAATCTATCCTACGTTCAACTATGTTCAACTACGTTCACTAATGTGTATGTGACAGGGGCTAGAGAGTACATCATATTTCTAAGTAGTTATATGGGTCATTCTCTGAAACTGGGTACAAATGTGTGACATGGAGTTGAACGAATGAAAGCATTCTAAATAATCAGACTGTGAAACCATGGTAGATTATGTATATTAAGTGAAGTGATAATTATTATCAGATTGTTATAAGGTTCTACATCAAATATAACCACTGGAGATAAGAACTCTGGACAATTATTACTGTATTGGTATATTTACATGTATTACTTAATTGAAGTTTGTTGGTATTATATATTGTATAAAGGGAGGTAAATGCTGAAACTAAGGACAGCATATACAGTTGCTGCAGACTGTGGTTTCTTCACCCAGACAAATAGTCTGTATAGAATGCCACAGAATGGGTACAATAATTAAGTCAATAATTAAGTTCTGTGTGCCTCTTATGGTATGATTTACAGATGCCAGTATCTCAGGGAGTGTTAGCACACAGTTGACAATGGCTGGGGGCTGTGGCTGTGTGTGTGAGTGTGAGTGTTTGCAGGACCTGCCAAAGCCAGGTGTCAGGCTGGAGGTGGGAGGTGGAGTGTGTGTGTGTGTTCAGCCAATGAAAAGCCATATTACTGTCTTTGACTGAGGAGGCTCCCAGCAACGGTGTACCTGTATTTTGAATGTGTTCCATCTGAACAAAAGAGCTGGGCAGGCGGTGTGGCAGCCAGATGACCTGGAGACAGCACAGCAGGAGGAGCCAGCCACCCCTTGCTACTAGACTTTACCACACTTAATTTCTGTTGGGTTGCTATTTCCTAGAACTGATATAGTAAGCAGATATAGTAAGCAGATATAGTAAGCAGATATAGTAAGCGGATCATCACTTGAGTAATATCATACATTAGTGCTTTCCGGCCTCCACACACAGAAGTTAGGGTTCTATTTCCTATAAAGATTCTAGCATGTAAAATACTGCTAGTTAACAATATGTTGAAAAAAAACGAAACTATTTCACTTTTTGATTTCGATCTTATATAAACTGAGCAAAATCTTATAATCACTTGTATAACATGGGAACCAAAAGCACATCTAGAACATCATGTTATCACACGCAACAAATTCAAACAACATTTGGTTGATTACAGTTAAGCAACAAAAAAGATGACCTTTTACAAGAAAAAGTTTTTTTTTAATTGATCGACTAAATGCATGGTGTCAATGTGAAAATCTTCCCATCTTCACTTTACTATTTTGATACATATTGTTGGATCGATTAACTATAAGTAGTATTGCTACCATACTTAATGGACAGAGGCAACAATACAGTATAACCCCGTTAAACCAAGCTTGGTTAAACCAAACGATTGATTAATCCAAACTTTTTTTGGCGGCCTGGCAAAATACTACCATTTATCATATAAAAAGTTGGTTAAACCAAAGTCGGTTAATCCAAATCATCAGTTAATCCAAACAAAATTGTCGGACCCCAGGCCACTTCCGGTACAGTTAAGACAAACTTTCATGTGGTTATAAGGTCATCTGAGACCCCACCAACTTTTTTATATGATAAATGGTAATATTTTGCGGGGCTGCCGAAAAAAGTTTGGATGAACTGATTATTTGGTTTAATCGAGCTTGGTTTAACGGGGTTATACTGTATATACATAAAAAAAACAATAATCAAAGCATCCACATACATTCTATATTACATTCACAATGCACCCACGTTTTTGCCAAAGCCAAGTTAAAGTCAAAGCTAAAGCTCGGTTAAACCAATGATTGGTTAATCCAATCAAATTTGTAGGGTCCCTTCAAGTTTGGTTTAACGGGGTTATAATCAGGAAAAACGCGAACCCAGCAAGTATAGTTATGGCATTTTTAATTAAGGAAAGTTAAACGTCAGGTTATACAAATGTCAGCTCACAAATGCTTAAGAAACGAGGCTAGAGATGCTATGGCCCTACTTTCCACTTTCACATGTAGGGTGGGTGGGAGGCCAATTTAAGGCTGGTTATTGTCTCCTGGCTCCTCCAGTCGTAATGACCAAACCCCGTCGCTGCGCTGCCTTATATAGCAAAAGTCTACCCAAAAAGGGGTGCATAGGCAGCACGAGTGTACTACATAATACATCATCAAGTCCTGTTTACCCGATCGGCGACCAGCTTTAGAAAAGAACCGCTAGTCGGCGTTTGAGTTTGTTACATAGTTCTAAAGAATTCCGCTAGTCGGTGACACAATAGACGTCCTTAGTACTGGCATGCCTTGGTCTGTATTCGCGATCCTGATTACCTGCAATGCCAAAGCATTACGCACAATGTACCTATTTCACTTGCTGCCAAAAAAACTAAATAATTAATCAACATGAACATAACATGTCCCCCAGTTTTGTTGTCTCCTTTCCCATCTATGTTTCTCTTCTCTCTCTTCTCTCCACATTCTCCCTCACCCTCTCATTCTCTTCAATCTCCTCTCGCTTATCTCCTTACCTTCCCTTTCCCCACTCTCTCCTCTCTTTGCATTATCCTCCCCATCTCATTCTCTCATCTCTCCCCTCTCTTCCCACTCTCCTCTCTCTCCTCTGTTCTCTTCCGTGTCTCCTCTTCCCTCCTCTCCTTCCATTCCCCCCTCCTTCACTCCTTCACTCCCCCTCTCCTTCCACTTTCGCCTCTCCCTCCACTCTCCCCTCTCCCTCCTTTCCCCTCTCCCTCCTCTCTCCCCTCTCCCTCCACTCTCTCCTCTCTCCCCCTCTCTTCCTCCTCTCCCTATCTCCCTCCTCTCTCTCCTTCTCCCTCGTTGCCCCTCTCCCCTCGTCTCCGTCTCCCTCCTCTTTCCCCCTCTCCCCCTCGCCATTCCCTCTTTCCCCCTCGCCCTCCTCTCCACCATCACATCTCCCCCTCCCCCCTCTCACCTCCTCTGTCCCCTACTCCCTCTTCTGCCACCACTGCCTCCTCCCTCTCACCACCTCTGTCCCCCTCTCCTTCTCTCCCCCTCCGCTCTTCTCCCCAGCTCCCTCCTCTCCCTCTCTCCCTCCCCACTCTCGCCCCTTCCTCGCCTCTCTCTCTCCTCTCTCCTATCCCCTCCCCTCTTCTCCTCCTCTCCCTCCTCTCCCCTTATTTCCTCTTTCCCCCTCTCCCTTCCACCCTCCCCCCCTCTCCCCATCCCCATATCCCCTCCTCTCCCACTCTCCACCCCTCTCCTCCTCTCGCTCCTCTCTCCTCCTCTCCCCCTGCTCCTCTCCCCTTTCCCCCCCCCCTCCCCGCCCTCCTCCTCTCCCACTCACCCCCCTCCATCCCCCTCCACCTCTCCCCTATGCCCATCTCCCTCCTCACCCCCTTTCCCCTCCCCCCACACCCTGCCCCTTCTAACACCCCTCCTCCCCCTCCACCCCCCCTCATTCTCTCCCTCTCGATCCTCTCTCCCCTTTCCCTTCTCACCCACTGCCCCCTCCCTCTCCTCCCCTCTCCTCCCCACCTCCCCTGCTCCCCCATCCCCCCCTCCTCCCCGCCTCCCTCCTCCCTCCTCTCCCTTTCCCCTAATCCATCATCCCGCCACAAATGAACCCACCTGTCCTTGTTCGACATGTTTACTCACCACAAACTGCTGCTTAATTTGGTACTTCCTGGGACTCCCCTCTGTTCTCCCCTTAATGTCGTGTACACCGAAGATCACACTCTGGTACCTGAAAGATGATTCACAACATCTTAGATTCACAAGGTGAGGATCAGCGTGACAGAAGTGCAGTCGTACATGTTATTATTACAGCAATAAGAGAAACAATTGAAGAGTTTAGGTGCAAAACCCCATAAACACCAATCCTAAAATTGAGATAAACATTGGAATCAAACCTTCAACAAATTCTTTTTGCCATCTACCCGAAATTCTCTGACTGTACGCATGCAGCCGCCTACCGATTATTGTTATAGTGGTGTAACCAAGGCAATGGCCTTCTTAATTTGCATATTCAATCTTATTTTTATGGAAAATTCCATTTAGAACTGCGTAATTTGTACCACTAGCGGCACCTTTGTGCCTTTTGGAATTAAAATGATCGGTGCCCGAAGTCCGCTCCCGGCCTATGTAAGGCCGCCATCTGCAGACATTCTCACTTCGACAAGGAGCAGGGAGGACACACTAAGGAAAGGACCGGCTAGAGACTTTTAATTGCCGTCCCGCCACCCCAAATGTTAATAGGGCCCCACATCTTAGGCCAAAGTCCCAGAACATCCCCCGTGGTCGTTGAGAAAGCCATCGGTTATCCTCCGACTCACGGAACTGAGGAAATCTGGGACACATCCACTTGAGTACCAAGGACTGCATGCAGAGATTCAAGGCCAGTTTGCAGACCACCTCTCCATATACACTGATGGTTCGAAAGACCAAAGCCGGGTAGCTGCTGCGGCAGTCTGCCGACGGGAAAAATTTGGTGTACGTTTGCCCGATCAGAGCTCGATTTTCACTGCAGAAGCCCGAGCACTCCTTCTCGCTTTGGAGTGTATCGAGGTATCCAACCACACTAACTATGTTATATACAGTGATTCGTTCTCTTGCCTCCTGGCTGTTGCTGGACTGAAAACGAATCACCCTATTCTAGCAACGGTCATTTATAAAATGAACCAACTGACAACAGATGGGTATGATATCCACCTGTGCTGGGTGCCTGGCCATGCTGGCATACAAGGAAACGAACGAGCTGATCGGGCTGCGAAGAAGGCCCTGAACTGTGATCTTGAACCGTGTCTGATCCCTCACTCTGATCTGAAACCACTAATAGCCACCCACATAAAATCCAAATGGCAACATGAGTGGGATGAAAACATCAATAAACTTAAAGAAATTGAACCATCTGTGGGAAAGCCACCACAGACTCATGCGGGAGGTCGGCGGGACCAAGTGGTCCTTAGTCGCTGCCGTGTTGGCCACTCGTGGCTTACACATGCTTTTCTGCTCAAGGGGGAACCTCCCCCTGAATGTATTGGGTGTCAGTCCCCACTGACACTCAAACACATTTTACTAAGTTGCGTTGATTTTTTGGCCCTGCGCCAACGGTTCTACACTGCAGGCAGTATGCATGACCTTTTTACTAAGGTAAAACAGGAAAACATTTTAGCCTTTTTGAGGGCAGCTGGACTGTACCACCTTATATAGTTTACTAAATGGATTCTATTAATTATTAATGAAACTTTTCTTTTTCTATGGGAATTTGTTTCCCTTGACCACAGATATATGATTGTGAGCTTTCTAATTTAATTAGTGTCTATTGGCACATAATTGATTGTCTGCTTTTACATCTAAAAGCGATGGTTTGAACAAAAAACAAACATTTCTCGCCGTGAATATGGCCTATGCTGCCGACACGGCGTAAAGCAACCACCAATCAATCAATCAATCTTAGGCCTTACATTTACACAAGATATATGTACCTTTACTTACTCATGAACGTTAAACCGACATGTCAGGGGAAAATAAATACCAACTTTTAAATTGATATCGTGTTTGTGTGGTTCAATTACATAAACAAACCCCCACAGCAGGACACCACCCGTATTGAGGGGAGATGGAGTGTGTTGGGGTGAGGGGAGGGTGAGTGTGTGGGGGTGAGAGGAGGGTGAGTGTGTGGGGGTGAGGCGAGGGTGAGTGTGTGGGGCTGAAGGGAGGGTG
>CM059202.1:4904674-4930458 GCA_030323885.1 Branchipolynoe longqiensis
CGTAGCCCCTACCTGCTTAGTGTGTCCTCCCTGCTCCTTGTCGAAGTGAGAATGTCTTCGGATGGCGGCCTTACATAGGCCGGGAGCGGACTTCGGGCACCGGTCATTTTAGTTCCAAAAGAGAAAAAGGTGGCGCTAGTGGTACAAATTACACAGATGTAAATGGAATTTTCAATAAAATAAGATTAAATATGCAAAGTAAGAAGTCAATTGCCTTGGTTGCAGCACTATAACAATAATCGGTAGGCGGCTGCATGCGTACAGTCACAGAGTTTCGGGTAGATGGCAGCACCAGTGTCAATAGAATGAACAAGAAGTTGCATATAAAAGATAAACCCAGGTTAAAATACATCAGTCAGTGAGAATAATTCACAAAGAGGGAGAGATCAGGGGCAGCCCGTTTCAGGTTTTAGTGATCGAAGGGAAATCTAGTATATGGAAAGAGTCCTAGCATCATGGCAGGGGATACAAGTTTGATTGGTAATTAGCCATGTTCCAGTCAACATGTACAATTGAAGAGTTCAGGTTAACACGGATCCAAAATTGTAATTAAGATAACAGATATTTACTTGAAGGTCTTTTTAATTCTCAGTAATTGTTTGTGGAGTAATAAATAAAGCAATGGAAATGCAAAAAAAAAAGAATCTGTTGAAGGTTTGATTCCAATGTTTATCTCAATTTTAGGATTGCTGTTTATGGGGTTTTGCACCTAATCTCTTCAATTGTTTCTCTTATTGCTGTAATAATAGCATGTACGACTGCACTTCTGTCGCGCTGGTCCTCACGTTGTGAATCTAAGATGTTGTGAATCATCTTGCAGGTTCCAGAGTGTGATCTTCGGTGTACACGACATTAAGGGGAGAACGGAGGGGAGTCCCAGGAAGTACCAAATTAAGCAGCAGTTTGTGGTGAGTAAACATGTCGAACAAGGACAGGTGGGTTCATTTGTGGTGGGATGATGGGTTAGGGGAAAGGGAGAGGAGGGAGGGGAGGGTGGGCGGAGAGGGGAGGGAGAGGGCAGGGAGTGGGGTGAGGAGGGAGAGGGAGAGAGGATGGAGAGGGAGAGAATGAGGGGGGGGGGGGGAGAGGAGGGAGAGAAGGGGGTAGGGAGTGGGGGAGGTGAAAGGGGTGAGGAGGGAGATGGGTATAGGGGAGAGGAGAGAGAAGGATAGGGGGAGTGGGAGAGGGGAGCAGGCGGGGAGGGGGGAAAGGGGAGAGGAGCAGGGGAGAGGAGGGAGAGGAGCGAGAGGAGAGAGAGGGTGGAGAGAGGGAGAGGAGGGATATGGGGAGGGGAGAGGGGGGAGAGGGGAGGGAGAGGGGGAGAGATGAAATAAGTGGGAGGAGGGGAGAGGGGGAGATGCGGGGATGGGGATAGGAGGGAGAGGAGAGAGAGCGGCGAGGAGGGGGGAGGAAGTGGGAGAGGGAGAGGAGGGAGAGTGGGGAGAAGAGCGAGGGAGAGGAGAGCAGGGAGAGGGGGCTGAGGAGGGTCAGAGGGAGGTTCAGTGGGTCAGAGGAGGGAGAAGGGGACAGAGGAGGGAAGGGGAGGGGAGATGGTGGAGAGGGGAGGGCGAGGGGGAAAGAGGGAATGGGGAGAAAGGAGGGATAGGGGAGGGGGAGAGGGGGAAAGAGGAGGGAGACGGAGACGAGGGGAGAGGGGGAACGAGGGACAAGGAGAGATAAGGGAGAGAGGGAGAGGAGGAAGAGAGGGGGAGAGAGGAGAGAGAGGAGGGAGAGGGGGAGAGAGGAGGGAGAGGGGAAAGGAGGGAGAGGGAGATTGGAGGGAGAGGCGGAAGTGGAAGGAGAGGGGGAGTGAAGGAGTGAAGGAGGGGGAATGGAAGGAGAGGAGGGAAGAGGAGACACGCAAGAGAACAGAGGAGAGAGAGGAGAGAGGGAAGAGAGGGGAGAGATGAGAGAATGAGATGGGGAGGATAACGCGAAGAGAGGAGAGAGTGGGGAAAGGGAAGGTAAGGAGATAAGCGAGAGGAGAATGAAGAGAATGAGAGGATGAGGGAGAACGTGGAGAGAAGAGAACCATAGATGGGAAAGGAGACAACGAAACTGGGGGACATGTTATCTTGCTGTTGATTAATTATTTAGTTTTTTTGGCAGGAAGTGAAATAGGTACAGTATAACCCCGTTAAGCCAAACTTGAAGGAACCCTAACAATTTGATTGGATTAACCACTTATTGGTTTAACCAAGCTTTGGCTTCGACTTTGACTTTGACTTGGCTTTGGCAAAAATGCAGGTGCATTGTGAATGTAATATAGAATGTATGTGGATGCTTTGATTATTGTTTTTGTTATGTATATATACGGTGTAACCCCGTTAAACCAAGCTCCGTTAAACCAAATAATCGGTTCATCCAAACTTTTTTTCGGCAGCCCGGTAAAATATTACCACTTATCATATAAAAAAGTTGGTGGGGTCTCAGATGACCTTATAACCACATGAAAGTTTGGCTTAACTGTACCGGAAGTGGCCTGGGGTCCAACAATATATTAACTGATGATTTGGATTAACCGACTTTGGCTTGACCAACTTTTTTATATGATAAATGGTAGTATTTTGCCAGGCCGCCAAAAAAGGTTTGGATTAACCGATCGTTTGGTTTAACCAAGCTTGGTTTAACGGGGTTATACTGTATTGTTGCCTCTGTCGGTTAAGTATGGTAGCAATACTACTTATAGTTAATCTGTCCCACAATATGTATCAAAATAGTAAAGTGAAGATGGGAAGATTTTCACATTGACAGCATGCATTTACCCGAACAATTTTAAAAAAAACTTTTTTTGTAAAAGGTAATCTTTTTGTTTGCTTAACTGCAATCAACCAAATGTTGTTTGAATTTGTTGCATGTAATAAAATGATGTTCTGGATGTGCTTTTGGTTCCCATGTCATACATATGATTATAACTTTTGCTTAGTTTATATAAGATCGAAATCAAAAAGTGAAATAGTTTCTGTCTTTTTCAACATATTGTTAACTGGCGGTATTTTACATGCTAGAATCTTTATAGGAAATAGAACCCTAACTTCTGTGTGTGGAGGCCGGAAAGCATTAATGTATGATATTACTCAAGTGATGATCCGCTTACTATATCTGCTTACTATATCAGTTCTAGGAAATAGCAACACAACAGAAATTAAGTGTGGTAAAGTCTAGTAGCAAGGGGTGGCTGGCTCCTCCTGCTGTGCTGTCTCCAGGTCATCTGCCTGCCACACCGCCTGCCCAGCTCTTTTATTCAGATGGAAAAAATTCTAAATACAGGTACACAGTTGCTGGGAGTCTCCTCAGTCAGAGACAGTAACATGGCATTTCATTGGCTGAACTCCTCCAGTCAGTGGTGGGGGGAGGCAGGGTGGGAGTGGGTGGATCCCCACCACTCTCACCAGCACCCTCCCCCCTCCTGGGTAAGTGGGTGGGGGGCCAACCCACCCACCCCAAGTCAGATACATATTTGTCCATCAAGTTCACCAATCACACTTATATGGGATTATCAACCCTATTTCTCTTTACATAAAACCAGTGGTCACCAGTCCCTTAGATTGGCACAACTCCAAAATAGTAGGAGTTTCTACATGCCTTACTTTGAGAATTACATATTTTATCATCTTTAGTTCAGCAAACTGCCACCAGGTGGGGCAGGGAGGGCTCATCACACACACACACTCCACCTCCCACCTCCAGCCTAACACCTGGCTTTGACAGGTCCTGCAAATACTCACACACACAGACAGCCACAGCCCCCATGCATTGTCACCTGTGTGCTAACAGTCCCTCAGATACTGGCACCTGTAAATCATACCATAACAGGCACACACAACTTAATTCTTGACTTAATTATTATACCCATTCTGTGGCATTCTTCACAGACTATTTGTCTGGATGAAGAAACCAGTCTGCAGCAACGGTATATGCTGGCCTTAGTGTCAGCTTTTACCTCCTGTCATACAATATATAATACCAACAGACTTCAATTCAGTAATACATGTAAATATACCAATAGAGTAATAATTTTCCAGAGTTCTGATCTCCAGTGGTTATATTTGATGTAGAACCTTAGAACAATCTGATATTAATTATCACTTCACTTAATATACATAATCTACCATGGTTTCACAACTTGGTTTGAATATTATGCATATGTATTTACCAACATGATAGAATGAACTAGGTATTATTAGAGAAGAGGTTTTATAGTGGTACTTATATAATTGGAATATTATTATAATGACCTTATCAAAATAACTGGATGATTTAAATATGTTTAAAACAGTTTTCTTAATGCTTTCACATATGAGTTTTATAAAAAGGAGATATCTTAGAATTTATTTAAACTATTATTTATTTATGAATCAGACCTAAAAAGTCGGAATATTTTATAATATGTACAATATGTAAATCTTCATATGAACATGGATTCTCCTATTATCAGTCTGATTATTTAGAATGCTTTCATTCGTTCAACTCCATGTCACACATTTGTACCCAGTTTCAGAGAATGACCCATATAACTACTTAGCAATATGATGTACTCTCTAGCCCCTGTCACATACACATTAGTGAATGTAGTTGAACATAGTTGAACATAGGATAGATTAATGTGGGTCAAACGTGCTGTATTAGTATGTTAAACTATGGTGAAAAACCTTAAGGTGCAGCAGGTTTTGGTACGGATAAATACGTTACGGCACGGATGCCGGTACATTCAACTATGTTCAACTACGTTCAATGTACATTAGCCTCCACTACAGCCAACTACGTTCAACTACGTCAAGTATGGTAGAGCATGCTAGAGCATGCTAGAGCATGCTAGAGCATGCTAGAGCATGCTAGAGCACGCTAGAGCATGCTAGAGAATATTAAGAGTATGGAGACTTCGCCACAGTACATTAGCCTCTAACATAGCACTCTTTTGAACATGTCCAACGATTAAATCGGAACTCACGGCCCACCCACGTTATTACCAAGTTAGCATGATGGAGAAGTATGGATGCCAGTACATTCAACTACGTTCAACTACATTCAACTACGTTAGCCTGAACTACGTTCAACTATGTCCACTCATGTGTATCTGATCGGGCCTTCTGTCTCACATAGCACCCAGACTACGAGCTCAGTGGCGACGGTTTTCCTAATGACATCGGCTTGATGGAGTTGAAGGAAGCAGTCACCATGAACAAGTTTGTTGGCACTGTGTCGCTTGCACCAGCCAATGCCACGGATGAGCAGTATACGGACTGCGTCATCACAGGATGGGGCGCCATTAAGATGAGTAAGTGTTGTTAAATTGGGGTCAGCGTGTGCATGTGTACATACATGGACTGCATCATCACAGGATGGGGCGCCATTAAGCTGAGTAAGTGTTGTTAAACTGGGGTCAGCGTGTGCATGTGTACGTATACGGGCTGCGTCATCACAGGATGGGGTGCCATTAAGATGAGTAAGTGTTGTTAAATTGGGGTCAGCGTGCGCATGTGTACGTACACGGACTGCGTCATCACAGGATGGGGCGCCACTAAGCTGAGTAAGTGTCGTTAAATTGGGGTCAGCGTATGCATGTGTATGTATACGGGCTGCGTCATCACATGATTGGGCGCCATTAAGATGAGTAAGTGTTGACAAGCTGGGGTCAGCGTGTGTATGTGTACATACACAGACTGCAAATCACAGGATGGGGCGGCATAAAGATGAGTGGGTGTTGTTAAACTGGGGTCAGGTTGTGTATGTGTACATATATGGGCTGCATCATCACAGGATAGGTGCCATTAAGATGAGTGAGTGTTGACAAGCTGGCGTCAGCGTGTGTATGTGTACGTACACAGACTGCATCATCCAGGGTGGGGCACCATTAACATGTGTAAGTGTAAAAAAGATGGGGTCAGCATGAATATGTGTACATATATGGACTGCATCATCACAGGATGGGGTGACATTAACATGAGTGAGTGTTGACAAGCTGGGATCAGTGTGTATATGTGTACGTTCACAGACTGCATCATCACAGGGTGGGGCGCCATTAAGATGAGTAAGTGTCGGCAAGCTGGTGTCAGCATGTGGGTATATATATGTGTGTACATACATTTAAAATGAATAAGTGTTGGCAGGCCGGAGCTGGCGGTTGTGTGTGTACATATAGTTTTGTTTGTTGTTGTTTTACGTCCTAGCAACATCTAAGGTCATATCAGGACGGGTACCGACTTGTGACAGTGCGCACTCAAGGTGACTTTATAGTGCTGTCCCACTGGGAAACCAGGCCGCCGGCACCATGACCTGATATCCCACTCAGTCACATTATCCTGACACTGAGCACACCAGTCCTTGCCCTATCCTAATAATGCCGAGCGCCTGGCTAGGAAGCGACAAGTATCAATTTTAAAGTCATTGGTTTGACTCGACCGGGACTCGAACCCACGACCCCACGATCTACCAGCACGGGAGACGGACGCTCCAACCCACTCGGCCACCCAGTCTGGTCTGTGTACATAAAGTATGTGCTCTATAATCTATTATGGGAATATAAAGAAGGACACTACCACTTATCAGTTCTCTCCTATATATTAGATATTACCTACTATCCTACTGTCATAGGAGTTAGTTCCTGCTTCTGCCACTATGGCACCACCTGTGAGTGGCTCCTGGCCACCCTGATACCAGCTGCATCTGGCCACTACACAAAACCAGCTTTAACATTTTCCATTCCAACCATTGGTCCACAATTGGTTCATCAAACACAGTAGTATGTGCTGTCCTGTCTGTGTGAAAGTGCATATATATAAAAGACCCATTGCTGCTTATTGGAAAGAATAGCCTTTGTGGCAACAGTGGGTTTCCTCCAAAGAAATATGTCAGAATGACAATCTATTTTATGTCCAATAGCCGATGATCAAGATCAATGTGCTCTAGAGGCATCCTTAAAGTTGCATAGTCTGATGGTTTTTAGGTTGTGAAATTTTCTGAGATAAATACACTAAGTCGATTGTTATAATATACCTTACTTTACTTTGAAGTAACTTTTATTTTAAGTTGCTAACATGTGAGATATTTGAAGCGCAACCATGCCAAATTAATTTTGGCAAGCGTACCAAAACACTGACCCTATAGGCTTTTGCAGTGTCGGCTTCTATTCAATTAGCTCAGTATTCTCTTTTATGTGGCAACAAATGTTTAATAACTGCACCAGTATCTAAGTTAGATATGTCGAATCAAATTTAGATCAATGTTTTGGTTTTGAAAATTTGATGTTTTCATCGGAGTATGCAGCATTGTTCATATATTGCTGCAGCAATATGGGTAATTCGACAACTCTTCCCGCCATGCCGCCATGCAAGACAACCCGACGAATAGCAGCCACGCCGGTCGGCGCCGCTTCCAACGACGCTACACGCACACCATGTCAGTGGGGTAGACCACGCTCCATGGTAGTCAAGCTCAAACCCACAGCGGACGAGACGACCGACGACGACAAGTCTGCGGCCGAGCAGTTGAACATGCTACGACAGTCTGTTACCAACTCGATACGCCAGCATAAAAGCACTGGACAGAATAAAAGCACTGGAGACGTGCAGGATGGACAAGCGTTCACAGAGCAACTCATCAGACGACAGGCCCGTCCCGAAAGGCAGGAGATGCGGCACCCCTGACTCAAACCGATCGCCACCAACCCCACGTGCTAGGTCCCTGCACGCATGCTCGCCGAGATCGCCTAGATCGCCTAGACTGACACCACACAGCCACCGTACCCTGAAGGATCCACGCAACAGGTCGGAATCACAAGAACGGCCAAGACACAGGAGGTCGCGCCACGCACGGCGCACCACCGCCACATCCTCAAGTGACGACGAACACCAGCAAAGAGACGTGATCGATGCCATCATCGGTACCAACACGGACGGACGTCAGGGCAAAAGAGGTAGGACCGAACTCCTCCCCCACACCTACGTTATCAGGGACGAGCGCAAGGGTAGGGTAGGCCCGGGGGAGAGCACATGGCATGAATACCTCGCGGCCCTGTCACGTATGCGCAAAGACCCCAAGGTGCCCCAATCATGGATAAAGCCTATCCTCAGCCACCAGGACGAAATGTTTGACATGGCTGCAGATTGGAAGTGGGAGACTTGCCTCGCATGGTCAGAGAAAGTTTTCTCTATGATAGAAGATGGCCACCTCCCTAGGGCCTGGCGCGACAAACAGGCCATTAAGGATCTGCAACGGGCAGCGTGCCTCGCAGGTATATGAAAGGAGGAAGAGAGGCGAGCCTCTAAGGTCGACCACCCGACCAGACCCTACCAACCACGCACTGACAAACAGACGACAGGCACGAACAACGCACCGTACAAACGCCCATGCCACAAATGGAACTGGGGAACGGATTGTGGCCACACTGCATCGCATGGCATCGGAAGCGACCGGCGCGCACATGTGTGCGCCTGGTGCGCTAATAAGTACAAAAAGGCAAACCCACATAGAGAACAAGAGTGCAACACCAAGAAACGCGAGACTGAGCTCAAGGCCGCAGCACTCGAGACAGAAGAGTCGGCCAGAACGGATTTTTAGACAGCGGCCCTTGTGAGGCCAGAGAAAATGCCACCTCAGATGATACACAGGACACGGTGCAGCCGACCCCCCCCGTGTTACGCCTCGTGTCCTCCACACGCAGGTTTGTTGTGGTACCCGCGCCCTGGGACCCAACCCCACGCGTAAATGGCACCGAGGGCGAACCCATGCCCACTGACGCGGACAGCGACTCCATTCCCGCCAAAACTCCACCACATGGCATAACGGTCAAACCGTCTCAGACCGACGCGGACAGGAGACCCCGCACTGCGGCACCAGCCGACCTTCCCGCCAAAACCCGCTGGAGCAGCTCACCAACACGCATCATTCGACACCCCTAACCGTCGCGCCCTCCGGGACCCAAACCGCCATCCCCCCCCCTCCGCCCCCCACCCTCCCCCCAGACCCCACCCTAAGCCCTCCCAGCCTCCCCCCCCAAGGCCCCGCGACCACCCTCAGCCCCCCACCCGTCGCGGCCACCTCCCGTGTCCTGCCACGCACACGGACGAACACCCGACAACGCCCACACGCCTCCATCACCACAGATGTTGTGGTATGCTATGAGCCCACTGATGCCATCATTGCGTGCATTCAAGCTACCACCACCAGGGCGCGCAACACCCCACCAGTCGACGAGGAACTTGACCCGGCCGAGGCGCCAGATGCCCTCCTCACCTACTACGATCGGGCATACACCACCGAAGACATCGACGACATAACCGGTGACCAAGTCGACGCTCCTTTGCCCCCCTACAAACCGCCCCAGACCCCTCTCTCCTACAAAGCGACGTTACATAGGATATGGCCGACCACCGCCCCCACGGCAGGGGGGCATGAAATCTACAAGTTCATATATGACCAAGTAAGGGCGACTGCACTTCCCAATCATGTCGCAGCACGCATACCAGTGCCCTCAGACGTCAACATCGACCGCTGGAGGGCCCTGCTGTCCGGATACCATGATGCCGAGTTACTCGACTTTCTCTAGTTCGGATGGCCGGTCGATTACATGGCCGACTCGCCCCCCGTCCCGTTGACCGCCAACCACCGCAAGGACCCTGATCACCTACAATGGATATGCAAATATGTCAAGGACGAGGCAGCCAAGGGTGCACTCCTCGGACCCTTCCGCCAAGCTCCCTTCGTCCCCTGGGCGCAGAAGAGCCTGATGATGACCCGGGCGAAGAAGAACACCGATGAGCGCCGGGTCATCGTCGACCTCAGCTATCCCAGGGGCACCAGCATCAACGCAGGGATATGCAAAGGGCACTACCAAGGGAGGCCCATCACCTATACCGTCCCTAATATCAATAACCTCACCGACGAGGTCACCCGCCTCGGGCAAGAGGCCTACATATGGACGATCGACCTCGCCCGCGCATATCGACAGCTGAGGACATGCCCACTATCGGTCCCCCTTCTCGGCATAACACTAGACAATGACACCTATTATGACATCACCCCCCCCATTCGGCTGCCGGACTTCGTCCATGGGGTGTGCCCGCACCACCAATGCCGTTACATATCGTCCTTTGCTATTTGGATGATTTTTTGGGGTCCGCAAGCTCTGAACAAGAAGCGACCATCGCATACCTCAATGCCATTCACATCGCCGCCGACCTAGGCCTAGCCCTCTCACCCCACAAGTGTGTCCCGGCCGACCTCACGACCCAGGACACACTCTGCGACATGCCAATATCATCGATCTAGGCACGCACCTAACCAGCAACGTCCGGTCGACCAAAACCTTGAGGTCCCCGGCGGACGCCTTCTCCATTACGATCCCTAGCATACCGGCCTCCGACTGCTGCCCTGTCCGAGCTTGGCGACGCTACGACACCACCAACCAGGCGCCCCCCTCTTTGCTGGCCTTCCTCACCCCCCAAGGCTCTCCTCTCACCGTCCGCACGCTCACCACCGTGCTTCGCGCTGCACTCCATCACATTGGATGCCCTGACCACCGGACCTACACTCTTCACAGCCTTCGACGAGGGGCTGCCCAGGCCTGCGCAGCAGCTGGGGCGCCCCTCCAGGACGTCCAAGACCTTGGACACTGGCGATCCTCAGCCGTACACCAATACATACCGGCCCGCTCCTGCACCGCGGGGACCCGGGCACTCTCCACCTTATTTGATTGAGGCCCGGGTCACCCAGAGACTTCCTTATTTACGTTACATTTGATTACTTACTCTTTTACATTACTGCTTATTTGCTTGACTTATTACTACTTGAACTTTTGACCTCACCAGTCACTTATTACTTTATTGATATTTGCTTATTACTAGATTAACCTTATTGATTCTCACTCCACCCATTCTTCACTATTACTTATTGATTAACTACTACTGAATAAATTTCCACATTATGTACTTCTGCCTCGTGTTTTGAATTGTTCATATTGCTGCGGCAATATGGGTAATTCAAAACTGAGGCGGACACCTCTTCCCCCCCCTGCCCCTCCTTCTTCTACTCTCCTCCTCATGCCTCCTTACCCCTCCCCCCTCTCCTTCCACTCCCTTCCTCCTCCACCTCCAGGTGGAGGCGCCGCCACCCTTCCCTCCTTCTTCCTCCTCCTCCCATTTCCTCCTGGTGGCGGCACCGGCACTGACCGCTGGTGCCGCTGCTGGTCCCCTGCCTTCCCCTACCTCCCTTCCGCTGCCCTCTCACTCTGCCACTTCTCCACCACACGCCTGACCACCAACATCTATTTTCCACCAGCCCGCCCCACCCCACAATACCATAAGGGTTGAGGCCCGGGTCACCCAGAGACTTCCTTATTTACCTTACATTTGATTATTTACACTTTAACATTACGGCTTATTTGCTTGACTTTTTACTACTTGAACTTTTGACCTCAGCAGTCACTTATTACTTTATTGACATTTGCTTATTACTCGATTAATCTTATTGATTCTCACTCCACCCATTGTTCACTATTACTCATTGATTAACTACTACTGAATACGTTTCCACATTATGTACTTCCGCCTCGTGTTTTGAATGAAATAAAACAAGCTTTCTTTTCTTACGTTTAACCAATTCAGTCGGAGGGGTTATTCCACGGATGCCCGACATCCTCCAGGAAGCCAAGGTCAGCGTCTACATGAGCGAGACATGTAAAGACATGTGGAAGATGATCCCGGGAGCCACCATCCTGCCAGGGCACATCTGTGTCGGCGAGCAGGACTTGCGCGGCGCATGCTCAGTGAGTCGCCCCTTCTGGTCCATTTATAGCCAGCGTCTCTTCTTTCTGATCTTCCCGTTTTGTCATCTTCCTTCCCATTCTTTCCGTTATTCATTCTTCATGGTCTTCTTTTTCTTCCTGTTTTTCCTGTTGACCTATTTTTCTCTTTTCCCTCTTTTTCCTCTTTTTCCACTTTTTCCTGTTTTCCCTTTCCTTCATGTTTTGGCCTATTTTCCCTGGGTTCCTTCCTGTTCTTTCTTTCTTCATGTTCTTCCTTTCTTCCTGTTTTTCCTTTCTTTCTATTCTTCCTTTCTGCCTGTTTTTCCTGGGGTTCTTCCTGGGATTCTTCCTGGGGTTCGTCTGGGGGTCTTCCTGTTCTTCCAGTTGTTTCCGTTGTTCCTGTACTTCCCATTGTTCCCGTTGTTCGCGTACTTCCCGTTCTTCATGTTCTTCATTTTATTCATGTTCTTCATGTTCTTCTTGTTCTTCCCATTCTTCCCGTTCGTCTGGTTCTTCCCGTTCTTCCCGTTTTTCCTTTCTTACTGTTTTTCCTGGGGTTCTTCCTGGGGTTCTTCCTGGGGTTCTTCCTGGGGTTCTTCCTGGGGTTCTTTCCGTTCTTCCTGTTCTTCCTGTCTGTCATGTTCTTTGTGTTCTTCCCGTTCTTCCCGTTCTTCCCGTTCTTCCCGTTCTTCCGTTGTTCCCATTCATCACATTCTTCATGTTCTTCATTATTTTCAGGTTCTTCCCGCTCTTCCCATTCTTCATGTTCTTCCTGGTCCTCCCGTTCTTCCAGCACTTCCCGTTCTTCTCATTCTTCCCGTTCTTCACATTCTTGAAGTTGTTCAAATTCTTTTTGTTCTTCATGTTCTACTTGTTGTTCATGTTCTTCCTGTTCTTCCCATTCCTCCCATTATTCCTGTTCTTCCTATTATTCCTGTTGTTCCTGTTGTTCCTGTTCTTCATATTAAACCTGTTATTCCTGTTCTTCATATTAAACATGTTCTTCCTGTTCTTCATATTACACCTGTTCTTCCTGTTCTTCCGATTAAACCTGTTCTCCTGTTCTTCCTTTTCTTCCACTTCTTCCCATCCATCCTTTATGTTTTAACTGTAGACACCTGTTCTTCCTGTTCTTCCTATTATTCCTGTTCTTCCTGTTCTTTCCATCCATCCTCTTCTTCCCTTCTTCCTGTTCTAACTGTAGACACCTGTTTTCACCACCTCTACCTCTTTGAACTCTTCACACTCTTTTGAACTTTGCTTCCTTTTCCTTGTTTTTCCTCTTCTTCCTGTTTAATTATTTTGTAATATTTATTCTCAAAAGTTTAACATATTGATTTAAAAAAATTAAAAACTAATTTTTTTTTTTTTAAAGAGAACATGAAAAAAAGTTAAAAGCAAGCATGTTAGCAAATAAGGTAATTATGTATACAGTAAAACCTCTCTAAATCGAGTGCCTTTAAGTGGTTGATTCAAGGAGGTGGTCGGTTTAGAGAGTTAGAATATCCTTGCAATGGTATTGCTGGGACCCAATACAGCGATCGATATAAGGGGAGTGGTCGATCTGTGGAGGGTCGGTATAGAGAGGTTTTACTGTATATATCTATTTTTTTTAATAATTGGCGGAAAATGCTTCATTCCACATTTCAGGGTGACAGCGGTGGCCCACTGACATGTCAGCACGAGGGTAGGACTGTGCTTGCTGGTCTGACTTCATGGGGCATATCCACCTGCAGCCCGTCTTACCCCAGCGTCTACACCCGCGTCTCCGAGTACCGCAACTGGATCACCAACACCACACGTGGCGCCCTCTAGAGTCCACATCAATATCAAGCCTGGATCACCAACAACATGTGTGGCGCCGTCAAGAGTCAAAGTCAATATCAGGCCTGGATCACCACACATGGCGCCCTCTAGAGACAATGTTAATATCAGGTGTGGATCACCACACTACATGTGGCGCCCTCTAGAGTGAATGCTGACATCACAACTGGGTCACCAATTCCACTCCTGGTGCCCATTACTAACTTTTCTCCCAAGACATACTATATATGCTATGTGTGTGTGGAAAGCGTGCTAATGTTGCACTAGCAGAATTAATATACTGAAAGCAATAAAATGTTTTGTGACAATCTGTAGTTAATATTTGTTTAGTTACATAATACATTTATTTGTCGATATGATTTGCATTATACCTAATGTTTTTTTTCTTCAACGGAGTAAAGCCAAAATGGCCTAAATAAATTATAACAATTAATAATCCTGTAAAGGAATTACTTTATTGACAAATTTTAAAATCCACTCAAAACATTCACCTTCTTCTCATTGTACACTCCTTCTGGCTTTATAGTGCTGCACCATGAGGATACTTGGCTGACGGCACTATGGTCAGATATCCCAGTGGTTCACATTATTCCTGCCCTTCCCAAATCCTAGTAATGTAAGCATTTCAATGCGTATATATGGCCACCTGACAAGTGATTGCAAAGTTTGATAATGTTGACTCCATGAATAGCCTTTTCCCAATTTGATGCTATTTTAGGAGACAGTCAACATTGTAATGTTCATACTTATACAAGATACATCATTAAAACAATTCAGCAATTGATATTTTTTTCCCACAGAATCAGATATGCCCCTGTATGTATCGATATAATTATGCAAGCATTTTACATATGGCCACCGGACAAGTAATGTCAAAGATTAACAACAATATTGACTCAACTTTGCTCCTATTTTCGGAGACATTCATAATTTTTTTAAAGATTTATACTGCCTATCATGGATAAGTCTGAAGACTTGTTTTCACCACTAGACAGTTTGTCGATAGAAAGCCCAAGCCTACACTTTTACCGACCCAAGGATTTTTAACCACACCAGATAGACATGGTATGAGAGCAACCAGACTTTGATGATGCTGTAAATAGACTACATCACGGTTCCGACTGCGCATGCACTGAAAAGGGCCGTGGGAGCAAAGCAAAGGCGTACGGCCATTGACTTTGCCTATACGCGCATTGAAAAATGTCAGTTTTATTCTAAATTAATAGAAATCCAAAACCCTAACCTTATAAATCTAATATAATCTTTTTGGTAAACATGTTTTCTATATGTGTTCCAAGCGGTTTGTCTCTAGGTTGTGTGGTTTTATCAATATTTTACTTTTTCTGTATGGAGATTGCTCACTGCCATTGACAATGCATTGAGTACTCTGTCTATGGCTCTAACACTAGTCTGAGTGCCTAGATCTTTCTAAATCTAAATGCACATGACATAGGATGTGCTGATTATATTGATGTAAATGCAATGCTGGATCAAAGATTAATATCTTAATTTATTATATATATTTCAAACAAGAGCTGAGTAGAGCTGAAACTAGCACATTTCATAGCTGCACCCAGTGTATTAGCATGTCCCATGTGCTTTTGGGGGGTTGTTTTGCTCTGATGCATCCCACAATGCACTGCGCCGCTGGAACCGTGATGTAGTCTATCATACAGAGTGGTGGACATCCAAATTGGCAGAGGTGGGGTGCCATGGGGAATCGAACCACCAACCTGCCTATCATGGATAAGATATTAGGACACCGATATAGAAAAAAAGTCAGACACTCTAACCACTCTGCCACAGAGAACACCACAAATCATTCTAATTCTCATTCTTATACAAGATAGATCATTAAAACAAATCAGCAATGTTCCCCACATCATCAGATATGTCCCTGGATGCATCAATTTATATGTAAGCATTTTAGCTATGGCCACCGGACAAGTGATCGCAAAGTTAGAGAATATTGACTCCATGAATAACCTTTTCGAATTTGATCCTATTTTAGGAGACACTGCATTACCCGCATACCCAGAGTCCTATTGCTCTCCTAATGACCTTATTGACCTAGACGACCTCCATGCCCTACTGATTCTCCCTATTGACCTTTTGATTGACCCACCTCACCGACTAGACGATCTACTATTCATTGACCTCACAATTCATATGATTAACCTATTGTGCCTTGACCTATTCTCTGAGATGCGGTGGCCACTTATATATAAACATATATATAAGTCCTTATATATACGTTTGTATACGGATATAGATAAAAATACACATATACACATACAGATAAATATATACTCTGAAGGCACAGACAACACATGGGTCAACTTATTATTTGCAAATGACGACAATAATGATGAATATAATGATGGATATAATGATAGATATAAACAGATATATTGACGAACATAGTGACAAATGTAATAACAATAATAACTGGTAAAATATAGATAGAAGGACACCACCTGCATTAATGCATCCTCACAGCAGGGCACCGCCTGCATTAATGTATCCCCACAGCAGGACGCCACCTGCATTAATACATCCCCACAGCAGAACACCACCTGTATTAATACATCCCGACAGCAGGACACCACCTGCCTTAATGCATCACCACATCAGGACTTCACCTGTATTAATGCATCCCCACAGCAGGACACCACCTGTATTAATTCATCCCAACAGCAGGACACCACCTGTATTAATGCATCCCGACAGCAGGACACCACCTGCATTAATGCATCACCACATCAGGACTTCACCTGTATTAATGCATCCCCACAGCAGGACTCCACCTGTATTAATGCATCCTCACAACAGGATACCACCTGCATTAATGTATACCCACAGCAGGACATCCCCTGCATAAATGCATCCTCACAGCAGGATACCACCTGTATTAATGTATCCCCACAACAGGACACCCCTTGCATTAATGCATCCTCACATCAGGATACCACCTGCATTAATGTATCCACACAGCAGGACACCCCCTGCATAAATGCATCCTCACAGCAGGATACCACCTGTATTAATGCATCCCCACAGCAGGACACCACTTGCATTAATACATCCCCACATCAGGACACCACCTGTATTAATACATCACCACAGCAGGACATCACCTGTATTAATGCATCCCCACAGCAGGACACCACCTGTAGTAATGCGTCCTCACAGCAGGACACCACCTGCATTAATGCATCCCCACAGCAGGACACCACCTGTATTAATGTATCCTCACAGCAGGAAACCACCTGTATTAATGCATCCCCACAGCAGGATGCCAGCTGCATTAATACATCCCCACAGGAAGACACCACCTGCATTAATGCATCCTCAGAGCAGGACACCACCTGTATTAATAAATCCCCTCAGCAGGATACCACCTGCTTAATAGATCCCCACAGCAGGATACCACCTGCATTAATGCAACCTCACAGCAGGACACCACCTGTATTAATAAATCTCCACAGCAGGATACCACCTGCTTAATACATCCCCACAGCAGGATACCACCTGCATTAATGCATCCTCACAGCAGGACACCACCTGTATTAATACATCCCTACAGCAGGGCACCACCTGTATTAATGCATCCTCACAGTAGGACACCACCTGTATTAATACAACCCCACAGCAGGACACCACCTGCATTAATGTATCCCCACAGCAGGATGTGATTTGTATTAGGATGAGGTTATTCACAGAGCTGCTTTGCTCTGCAAATTAGCGGAAGAATGATTACTATTCGCAGAGCTGCTTTGCTCTGCGAAAGAGCAGAAGAAGAATTCACTAAGGCGGAGACTCAACTGGTTATATATCGGCGTTTATTTGAGTGAATAAGAATCTAGTAACAGGCTAGTCAAGAGTCATGCGAGCAATGTGATATACAATGGTTAAGGCTAATCAGTTAATGTGCTATGGGTCGGCTATGGTGCCAGAAAGTTTGTCGTTGCTGATGGGTCACAGTGGAGGTTTCGCGTCAAAGTGTTTGTGCCCGGTTTCCCCCCTCCCCCATATCGGGAAAGGCGAGGCTCGTTCTCGCCCAGTCAATCAAGCCGATGACCAGGCCAGCGTTAACTCAAATCCTACAACCAATTAATGGTAGGGTTCGAGCGGCGTCGCTGGGTGGAGGTAGGCGCGGACCGCCCCGGACGCCCACGCCCCCAGTGCCATGATGTCATGCACCGGTCGCCCCTCCGGCTGGAATGCTTGTGACCCGCCCCTCCGGAGGCAATGGAGGGTGTAACCTTCGCTGTTGGGGACGCCGATGCCCTTCAAGGCCGTTTTGAGGGCCCTCTGTAGGCAGGCGGCCAGGAGGGGATCGCCGGCCGGTAGGAGGAAGGCGGGGCCATACGGCGGTGGTCTTTGCTGGTCCCGGTACCTGCGCCAGGCCGCGAGGGGGCAGAGTCCGGAGCCTTGCAGCCCCGGGATCAGTATGGTGAAGGGTTGCCCCACCCTCCATCGCATCTTGGTGGTGTTCACTAGCACCCTCAAGTCCCGGGGGTCTGCCTGGATGTCCCGGGCCCGGAGAGTATGTATGTCGCCTCCTGGCCCAGGTGTAGTTAGGATGTTCCCCTGCCTCAGAAGTGTTGCGTAACCGACGAGGAGGGCTGCAATCAGGACGTCTGCGCCCCGACCCGCGCCGCGCAGGTACCCGACAACTCCGGCGAGGTCGGTTGGTGTCAGCGGGGGGGCTGGCCTCGGGATGTGTTGGGAGGCCCTCTGGAGCCCCCTTTTCATGAGTCCGGTCTGGTAAGTGTCAAACTGGTTTGGGCTCCCTCCCAGGAGCTGGACACTCATCCTCACACCGCTTATGTAGTTCAGTGCCGCCCCCGGCGACACCAGGGTCTCATGCAGGTGGGATATATAGGCAAGGATGTCGTACTGCCCTGGGATGGCTGGGTTGAAGCCATTTGTCGCCGCAAAGTTGATGTATTTCGTGAATTGGGCGGCCTTGTTCTTCCATGTCCCTGGCGCCAGCCCGGCAAGGTACACACATAGGATCTTTCGGTGCGTCTCGTCCGGGTAACCTGGGAAGAGAGGTGCAATTTTTAGTGAGCTTACCAGGTTAATGCATCCTCACAGTAGGACACCACCTGTATTAATACAACCCCACAGCAGGACACCACCTGCATTAATGTATCCCCACAGCAGGATGTGATTTGTATTAGGATGAGGTTATTCGCAGAGCTGCTTTGCTCTGCAAATTAGTGGAAGAATGATTACTATTCGCAGAGCTGCTTTGCTCTGCGAAAGAGCAGAAGAAGAATTATTATTCACAGAGCTACTCTCACCATCCCTAACTAATATAATACATAAATGAATACTTGTTTTGGTAAATGCATAAAAAGACAAAAATTAATCTTTTACAATATATACAGAATCTTCTAAAATTGTGACAAAGACAAAAAGCAAAATAATTCTATGCATGCACATGCGCATGTGCATGCACAGTAAAATGATCCATGCTGATTGGTTGATTTCAGCCCTGCGAATTACAGTATTTGTGGCTATAATTCGCAGAGCAGCAGATCAGCGAATAGGCAGTGCATTTGTATTAATGCACCTCCATAGCAGGATTCCACCTGCATTATATAGTATGGTTTTAGGCTATCTGCTGACCGGATCGTGACCTTACCTTAAAAAGGTTCTATCTGACAAAGTGACCGAATGGTGTTATGGATGTAAAAATGTGCTATCTACAAATCATGCAGTTACACAACTGTTTCTCAACTGGTATTTTTCACTGAGATATATTAAAAATAATATTTTTCTATCTGCTTTGTTATCATGAAGTTTACACAGTTTCAGTCCTCATTATCTCGAAAGCACCATTTTGTCAGATAGAACCTTTATATCGTAAAGTTGCTTGTTTTTTTTGTGTTTCTTTCTTGAAGATTTATGCTGCCTATCATGGATAAGTCTGAATAGACGTGTTTTCACCATTAGACAGTTTGTTGATAGCAAGCCCGAGCCTACACTTTTACCGACCCAAGGGATTTTTAACCTCCCACACCACATAGACACGGTATGAGCGCAACCAGCCTTTGATGATTCTGTAAGTTATACACAGCGGTGGAAATCCAAATTGGCAGAGGTGAGGGGGGGCACGGGGAATCAAACCACCAATCTTCAGATTAGGAGTCCGACCTAGAAAAAAGTCAGACACTCAAACCACTCTGCCAGAGAGAACACCACATGGTGTTGTATCGAGTCGTTGAATCAGCTTCAACCAGGTTGTCTTCATTCAGGACTAATCTAGGTAGGAAAAATGACAGGTGTTTGTGAGAGCAAGCCTTGTGTCATGAACTAAAAGCACTTTGTTTCTGGATTTTTTGTTTATTAAAGCTACATAGTCCGATGAAAATATCAAATTTCCAACACCAAAGCAATTATCTTTTGTTTGTTTGTTGTTTTACATCCTAGCAACATCTAAGGTCATATCAGGACGAGTCCTGACTTGTCAAAGTTCGCACTCCTGGTGACTTTATAGTGCTGCCCCACTGGGACACCAGGCTGCCAGCACCATGACTCAATATCCCACTCAGTCACATTATCCTGATGCTGAGCCAACCAGTCCTTGAACCTATCCTAATAATGCCGAGTGTCAGGCTAGGAAGCGACAAGTATCAATTTTTAAGTCATCAGTTTGACTCGACCAGGATTCGAACCCACAAACTCAGGTGGTTGGGTCACCACAGATGACTTTGCAACCTGTTGTCTATTGCCCTCTGGGACTTTCCGAATTCCAGGCCTACCCACACGCATTACTTTTTGTGAGTCATTGGTTTGACTCGGCTTGGATTCGAACTCCTGACCTTCCACACGAGAAGTCAGTCAGCAATCTTAACCAGTCATCCAGTGAAATGGTGCATGAGAGCAGTAGTCCTTTAAACAAGACGTGGTGGCCAGATCGGTAGAGCGCGTGGCTCCCTTGTGGAAGATCGGGAGTTTAATTCCCAGTCAAGTCAAACCAATGAGTTACAATGATTTACAAGATTGATACTTTTCGCTTCCTAGCCTGGCACTCAGCATTAATAGGATAGGGCAAGGACTGGTTAGCTTAGTATCAGGATAATGTGACTGTGTGGGATATTGGGTCATGGTGCCGGTGGTCTGGCAACATCTAAGGTCATATCAGGACGGGGAAGGCAACAGTGGTGGGTTGGTTGGTTGTTGGAGTTTTATGTCCTGGCAACATCTAAGGTCATATCAGGACGGGGAAGGGAACGCTATTGGGTTGGTTGGTTGTTGGGGTTTTACATCCTCGCAACATATACGGTCATATCAGGACGGGGAAGGCAACGGTGGTGGGTTGGTTGGTTCTTGGAGTTTTACGTCCTGGCAAGATATAAGGTCATATCAAGACAGCAAAGTCAACAGTCATGGGTTGGTTGGTTCTTGGAGTTTATGTCCTGGCAACATATAAGGTCATATCGGGATGGGGAAGGGAACGCTGTTGGGTTGGTTGGTTGTAGGAGTTTTACATCCTCGCAACACCTAAGGTCATATCGGGACAGGGAAGCCAACAGTGGTGGGTTGGTCGGTTGTTGTTGGAGTTTTACATCCTGGCAACATCTAAGTTCATATCATGACGGTGTTCATAACACGGTGCTACAAAACAAATTGAATTAAAAAAACCTCCCATCCTCTCTCCCTCCCCTCCCCAACCCTCCCCACCCACTTCCCCTCCCCTCCCCTCCCCCCCCCCCTCCCCCAAACCCCACTCCAAGAACGTGGCAAATGTTATCACTGCGCATGCGTGGCAATTGACCTTTGCCCTCAGGTGTGCCATACCAGATACCAAATACCAGACAGCAGGATACCAGATACAGTGCATGCGTATATATACAGCACCCTCCACATAGATCCACACCACTTCATCGTCTAAAGCCAGAAAGTGCCAAGCCCACTGCACACGTGCACAAAAACACGCACATAGCCGCCATGACACCCATCCTCCTCCTGCTCGCAGTGTTTGTGGCACCCTCTCTCGGGAGCCGGCTGCCCCACATTATCGGTGGAAATGATGTCGAGGTGGCTGGAACCTACCCTTGGCAGGTAAGTCTGGCTTCACGCTCATGTCTCTCGGGTGTGAAAAATAATGGGAAATATTGCTTTTAGGGCAGGATTCGAACCCATGCCTCTTGTATTCTGGACTAGTGTGCTAACCATTACACCACCTAGGCTCCCTAATGTTACATAGCTAAGGTGGATGAGTGTCCACCTGTGAAGGTGTGGGTCATCGGATCGATCGTGCTCCAGTGGACACATTTGTAGTTTGGGCTATTTTCCATTCCAACCAGTTTTCCACAACTGGTTCATCAAAGGATGTAGTATGTGCTGTCATATCTGTGGGAAAGTGCATATATAAAAGACCCCTCGCTGCTTATCGGAAAGAGTAGCCCGTGTGGTGGCAGCGGGTTTACTCCAAATAAATATGTCAGAATCACCGTATGTTTGATGTCCAATAACCGATGCTACGAAAATCAATGCACTCTAACGGCATCGTTAAATAAAACAAGTTTTACTTTCATTATGCTGCCACTGAGGAATCCAACCCAGTCTGATCACAGAAGATCAAACAAATATTCCAGAGGACCAAGCTGCCTACATCAGCAAGGTCATCGCATATTGTATTTTCTATTCTTTTCACAATTGTGTGTAAACACCTGCATTGTTTCACTTCCAGGGATCACTGCAGTTCATCGGGAGCCACTCCTGTGGGTGCTCCTTGGTGTCCGAAAAGTGGGTCATCACTGCCGGGCATTGCATCATGGGAACGATGTAAGACCATCTAGACACACTTCCTTACTCTAGTCCCCCCCAACACTCACCCTCCCCTCTACCCCACACACTCACCCCCCCTCAGCCCCCACACACTCACCCTCCCCTTACCCCCCACACACTCACCCTCCCCTCCCCTCACCACCCACACCCACACACTCACCCTCCCCTCACCCCACACACTCACCCTCCCCTCACCCCCACACACTCACCCTCCCCTCACCCCCACACACTCACCCTCCTCACCACCACCTACTCACCCTCCCCTACCCACACACTCACCCTCCCCTCACCCCCCACAACTCTCCCCTCCCTTCACCCCACACAGTCACCCTCCCTCACCCCACACACTCACCCTCCCCTCTCCCCCACACACTCACCCTCCCCTCACCCCCACCACACTCACCCTCCCCTCACCCACCCATACCCACAAACTCACCCTCCCCCACCCCACAACTCACCCCCCTCCCCCCACAGACTCAACCCCACCCTCTCCCCCACACACTCACCCTCCCCTCACCCCCCCTCACACTCACCCTCCCCTCACCCCACAGGATCACCCTCCCCCACCCCCACACACTCACCCCTCCCCTCACCCTCACACACTCACCCTCCCCACCCCCCACACACTCACCCTCCTTCACCCCACACACTCACCCTCCCTCACCCCACACATCACCCTCCCCTCCACACCACACACTAACCTCCCCTCACCCCCACACACTCACCCTCCCCTCACCCCACACACTCACCCTCCCCTCACCCCCACACACTCACCCTCCCCTCACCACCCACACCCACACACTCACCCTCCCCTCACCCCACACACCACTCACCCTCTCTCACCCCCACAACACTCACCCTCCCTTCACCCCACACACTCACCCTCCCCTCACCACCACACACTCACCCTCCCTCAACCCAACACTCACCCTCCACTCACCCCACACACTCACCCTCCCCTCACCCCACACACTCACCCTCCCTCACCCCAACACACTCACCCTCCCCTAACCCCAACACACTCCATCTCCCCTCAATACAGGTGGTGTCCTGCTGTGGGGGTTTGTTTATGTAATTGAACCACACAAACACGATATCAATTTAAAAGTTGGTATTTATTTTCCCCTGACATGTCGGTTTAACGTTCATGAGTAAGTAAATGTACATATATCTTGTGTAAATGTAAGGCCTAAGATGTGGGACCCTATTAACATGTGGTGTGGGCGGGACGGCAATTAAAAGTCTCTAGCCGGTCCTGTCCTTAGCAGGTAGAGGCCACGTCTTGGATTTCAAAACGTCTTGAAAAATCAAGACGTTTTGAAAAACCAAGACAGTTTACATATAGAAACAAATAGGGGTGACCTGTCACAGTCTGCCACTACTTTAATATTGAGGATGGAACCTAACAAAATACATCATTAAAATGGCTATAAGTAGCTCTTCAAAGTTGCTATGAAGAAAATGCTCCTGTCTATAGTATGTTCATAATATTCAATTAAAACTACATTAAAATAAAGAGATAATCTTATTTTGCCTATAACATTGTGCTGTTTTTATTCTGGAATTAGTCATTTTTACTGGTGAAACACCATGGTCTATTTAAACAAGTATTTTTCTTAGAATCAAAATCCTGGACATAGTTAATGAGAAATAACCAACAATATGAACAAATCATGATGAATGTACACAGGCAGATGGGTTGTTGTTTTAGCAGTCTACTACACAAGGATGGCCACTGGAGTTGGGTGTGGGTGTGGGTTGGGTGTGGGTGTGTGTGGGTGTGGGTGTGGGTGAAAAGTGGGATTTCTCTCTGTGTGGTATATCCACCATACAATATGTGTATGTGCATATCAATCAATCAATAGTTCCATCCTCTAGTCGAGGGTTGGATGCAATGGTTCTCCACTTGTCCCGATGTTGTGCTGTTCTGATAGACTGTGAATAATTCAAGCCTGTCCACTGTGAAATATTTGTAAACCATGATGTTCTTGGTCTCCCTCTCCCTCTGCTGCCATTCACCTTCCCTTCCAACAATGTACGGTATATTGAACTCTGACGAATGATGTGGCCAAAATAAATAAGTTTCTTTGTCTGTATAGTGGCAAACAAGCTTTTCTTATTTTTAATTTTTCTGAGAACTTCTTTGTTGGTGATCTTCTTTGTCCATGATATTTTCATCATCCTTCGATAAGTCCACATCTCAAATACAGACAGAATAGACAGTGCATATACAGACAGAATATACATGTATATATATATATATATGCATATATATATATATGCATATATAGGCATACTTATAAAGATATAGTGATATACACGCATATATGTGCATATATGTGCATATATATGAATATGTACACATATATACATGTAGATATGTATATATACACATATATATGCGTATATATACGCATATATATGCATATATACGCATATATATGCATATATCCACATATATATATATGTATATATACATATATTCGCATATATATGTGTATATATGGGTATATATGCACATATATACACATACATACATGTAGGTATGTATATACACACATATATACACATATATGCATGTATATATGGGCATCTATATGTGCATATATATGTGCATATATATACATAAATGTATGGATGTATGGATATACTGGTACTGGTAGTAAGTACCCCTATCCTCAAACTTAAGAACAAGGTTTGGCAGCAGTCATGGGTCAATGACCATGACCCATATCCCCACTAAGTTGTTCAGTTAGTCAGTTTACAGATGCATCCCCACCCTAGATTCTTTGTGTTGGTGTCACCCTGTCAGCCATATAGACCAGGTTAGTGGTAGTCATGCATGGTTGCCCCACCTGACACCTCCCCCACCACCCACACACACAAAGTAAGACAATAGCCACACAGCAACACTGGTCTGCCTGTAATGTGATTAAGCGACCAACGACTGCACACGTTGAGGTCTAGTTACTTAATGCTTTATTCAGCCCGTGCGATACCACTACACTGGTTCCTCCGCTCTGCTCGGTCCCGGCCGTCGCGCCGCTGCCCTGCAGATAACACCATACATAACATCTCCCTTTCATATGGAGAAACAACATGATGTAATTCTGGAATAAAATACAATGCAGTTTGACTGAAATGTGACAGCCCGTTAAGTATTTTCATTTAGGATTTGTTGTGCGCCTTCTACTGTCTTTGCACGTTGCCTTAGTTTGCGGTATGTATCTCGCAGTCTTTGTGCTGGCTAGTTTGAGTTCGTTGTGTCCTTTCGGTCGACAGACCGTACAGTTCGTTAGTTCGTGCGGTCTGATCTCATACCGTTCATACCAGCTTGGTTCAACTGGCCCGCACACACCTCCCCTTTCCCAAATGACATTTAGATAAGTACATATACAATGGTTTACAG
>CM059202.1:4930957-4950345 GCA_030323885.1 Branchipolynoe longqiensis
GCCTAGGTGGTATAATGGTTAGCTCACTCACCCAGAATGCAAGAGATGTGGGTTCGATTCCCGATCTAAGCGCAATATTTCCCATTTTCATCACCTCTACGATACTGACTGCCGTGCCGAGGATCTTGTACAAGGTACATGTTGTATGGTTGTTGAACCTACCCTGTGCATGTATATTTATATGTATATATATATATATATATATATCTAAATACATTGCCTGTATGTAATTGTAAGCATTAAACATCCATTTAAAAGACTTACAATTCCAGAGGGACTAGTGTAGTGGTCTGCACTGATATCTCAGGCAAGTAGCCACATAGACAGGTAGGCATGGATAGGGTGGTGACGTCAGGGAGCCTAGGTGGTGTAATGGTTAGCACACTGGCGCAATATTTCCTATTTTCATCACCCCCCATGACATTGGTGCAGTGACCAGGATCCTTACAAGCTGCACAATGTATAGTTGTTAAACCTACCGTGGTAAGTGCATCGCTCTGGGAGCAATATTTCCCATTTCACTAATATTCCCCAAGTTCTGCAAATCCCAGAAACCGTTAGTGTTCTTTGTATGCAAGAACATATTACATTTTCGAGTCAATTTAGAGGAATAAAATGTCTACCATAAATAAATATGTATATAAATAAATGAATATGTAAATAAATAAATAAATAAATAAATAAATATGGCCAACACTGGATAAGGTGATTTTTTTAAAGTGTTTCGTGTGTTGTTTTTTGTTGGTTAATTATTGGTTTTTTTTTGTTTTTATTGTGGGTTTTTGCTGGGGTTTTTTATCAAGGAAATATGCTATCTGTCTACATCCATTGTATATGCATGCTGGATTTATTGTTGGGCTTTTCTTCTTCTTTTCTTTGTTAGTTTTTAAAATTTGGATTCTTATATGAAATACAGTATCGTTCTACATCCACTGCATGTGCATGCTGAATTTATTGGTTTTTTGGGGGCTTTTTCTTTATTGGTTTTCCGCCGCTATGATGTATATTGTTACGGCCACGTGGCATAACGTGATTTCACAGTCTGCTGGGACTAGTAGCTGCGGCAGGTAGCCAAACTAAACCAACATACCTGCCAAAGCAGAAAAAGTGACACACCCATTAATAACATCAAAATTGTCCTTCTCCTTTGTCCTCCTTCTGAAATACCCCCTGCTCCCGGAAATAAAGAGTAAAATAAATAACAACAACAACTACAATACAATAAATGAAAAAGAAAGATAAAGTTTGTTTTATTTAAAGATGCCTCTAGAGCACATTGATTTTTATCATCGACTATTGGATGTTAAACAAATGGTCATTCTGACATATTTATTTATTGATTAGACTTGTGACAATGCACACTCATAACGACGTCATAGTGCTGCCCCACTGGGAAATCCATGACCCGATATCCCACTGAGTCACATTATCCAAACACTGAGCTAACCAGTCCTTGCCCTATCCTATTGATGCCATGCGCCAAACTAGGAAGCGACAAGTAGGCCTATCCATTTTGTAAGTCATTGGGTTGACTCGACCGGGAATCGAATTCACGATCTCCCGCATGGGAAGCCTGCGCTCTACCCATTCGGCCACCGTGCCCCGTGACAGCTAGTAGAGCTCTGGACAACATGGGATGAGTGGAAGGAAAAACCGTTGGACGCTGGAACCTGGAGGGACAACGCGCAAGCTTGGGGGTAGCAGGTTCAATTCCACATACAAAATGGCAATTGACAGAAAGGTTCCAGAATGATAATATTTGTATAATGGTTTATACCACACATACAAAATAAAATTGGTGTAATATGTGCGAAGCCTGTTTGCTACCTGCTATTGTGTATATTATTCATACCATCTCAACATCTCATCCACAAATAGTTCAGATGGGCCTAGATACAAGATTCACCCCGTACTGCTGCAGTAGGGGTGCAAACCAACCCTATGTAAAAGCTGTCGAAAAAACGGGTCAATGAAATGAGAGCCTAATTTCACAATGTAAGAAGCAACAATTAAACTTTACATCTGTCTTATTATTAGCCCGCTACCTTTGAGTTGAAAAATATAATATAATATCTAGTTTAATAAGATTTAAAGGTGAAATCGACGGCGTTCTACGGCCGCCATCTTGTCTTTTTGCATTCTCTCCCATTTCACCAACTCTGTGCCTATATAAATATCCATTTGATACTGGAGGCAGACATTCTACTCCCTGTTCCATACTAAAGCTATTTTCGCCCGTATTTAGACTACGTTGTCGTTCACCCGTGTACTACAAGTACCGGGTGAATCTTTTATCTAAGATGGGCCATGATTGTTAAAGCCGGAAGACCAGCGCCTCGATGCTGAAACAAGTTGTTATTCAACTGGAATTAAACAAATTTAAACACAAAACTTACCTCAAATTGGTGTAACCTGGTATGAAAAGAATCCACGGTGCATTGGGTATGGTTTGTTTGTTGTTGTTTTATGTCCTAGCAAACTAAGGTCATATCAGGATGGGTGCCTGATATCCCACTCAGTCTGTTACTTCTCTACAACACTGAGCCAACCAGTCCTTGCACTATCCTAATTATGACGAGTGCCAGGCTAGGAAGCGATAAGTATCAATTTTTAAGTCATTGGTTTGACTCGACCAGGGTTCGAACCCACGAACCAATGGTCCACTGGGTATGATGACTAGAGCAGGGTTTGCTTAAAGCTGCATAGTCCGATGAAAATATCAAATTATCAAAACCAAAGCAATTATCTAGATTTGATTCTACATATCTAACTTAGATATCGATGCACTTAATATCCCCTTCTATGTGGCAACAAATGTTTAATGAGAGAATTTAATAGAGCATGCTACAGCTGTAGTGTATGGTGCTAGAGTTCTGGCAAGATTGCCAAAACTAATTTGACAAGTTTGCACATCAAATATCTCAAGAGTTAGCCATTTAAAATAAAGATTCCTTAAAACTAAAGTAAGGTAGATTATAACAATCAGTTCGATATATTTATCTCAGAAAATTGACAGAAACTCAAGCCATTGGACTATGCAACTTTTAAGTTGCATAGTCCAATGGCTTTGAGTTTCTGTCATTTTCTGGGATAATTCACTAAGGCGGAGGCACGACTGGTTATCTCGGCGTTTATTTTGATCATTAAGAGTCTCGTTACAGCCTAATCAAGAGGTCACATGATGCAATGTTTTATGGCCCTGTCACACTACGATGCTTCTCGCCGGCGTGCCGTCAGCGCACAAAATATCTTCTACGTGTCGAGACACGCCCCAACTTTTCGGCGGTTTGGGGAAAAAGTTTGGCGTCAGCGCGGCGCGTCATTCGGGCAAGGTCAACAGGTGTCGACACGTGAGGAAAAAAAAAAAAGGTTTGGCGTGATGTCTTCATATGACCTTAGATGTAGCTAGGACATCAAACAACAAAGCAACAGTTTGGTGCAACGTGTAAGAACGACCGTCACGCGCGCGTGGCGACTGCCTAGCATTCCAGCGCTGTCGACGTCCTTCTGACGTCGCCATAATATTGGAACCCGCACGTTGACGCGCGTTGTGGATCGTCACGGTTTTTTGACACGCTTAAAACATTGAGCGACCAACTACGCGCGCCGCCGTCCTCCGGCAACTGTCGACGTCCAGTATAGTGTACCGACGTGTACCGACGTTCGCATAACGTCCCCCTAACGTTTCCCGACGTTTCGCCAAAAACTGACACACTTTGACACGTGTTGGAGAGAAACGTTGTAGTGTGACAGGGGTATAAGGTACAGTAATGCAGGATTTCCCGGAAATGTCAATTAAACAGGTTACACAAGTCAATGTAGCATTAAAGGAGTAGTTAAGGGCTCCCCACAATGTCATGTAATGGGGCCATAGACTGCCACCAACTAGTTTGATCATGGTTTTGTCTGAGGCATCATGAGACACCCCCCTCCCCCCCCCCCCTTTAGCCAAGCCCGGGGACCAGGTGCCGTATGTGGACTCGAACCCTATAACCCTTCTCCATCATCTCTCCAGTTTGAGGTGTGGGTGGGTGGGGTAAATTTATGCCGTTGTTGAGTGTCTGGTGTCTGGGCGCTGAGTGGCGAGCTACTCGTGACAGATTTGGGGGAGGCGGTGTGGGTAGGGTGGCGCCACCATACTAAGGTAGTCGCTTGGTTAAGTTCCGGGGTTCGAGTCTTGGTTAAGGGGTATTTATATTATTGCTGTGTTTAGGTGTCGCCGTCCTGTCCCCGCCCATGGATTACCCATGTTACATCAACATGCGCAATTATATTAGGTTGATAATTATAATCGAACTTACTTTTAGCTTGAAGTGACATTTAATCATTTAAATGGCAAACCTTTGTTATATTTGAAGTGCAAACATGTGAAATTAATTTTGGGATGCACACCGAAGCTCTGACACCATTGGCTTCTGCAGTAACAGGTTCTATTACATTGATTTAGTATTCCCTTCTATTTGGCGACAAATGTTTAATAACTGCATCAGTATCAAAGTTAGATACGTAGGATCAAATCTAGGTAATTGCCTTGGTTTTGAAAATGTGATGCTTTGATCGGTTGGTTGATTGGATGTTGGAGTTTTACATCCTGGTAACATCTAAGGTCATATCAGGACAGATACTGACTTGTGACAGTGCACACTCCTGGCTATTTTATAGTGCTAACCCCTGGGAAATCAGGCCACCCAGCACCATGACCCGATATCCCACTCAGTCACATTATCCTGACACTGAGCCAAACCAGTTCTTGCCCTATTCTAATAATGCCGAGCGCCCGGTTAGGAAGCAACAAGTATCAATTTGTATAAGTCATTGGTTTGACTCGACCGGGAACCAAACTCCCGACATTCCGCATGCGAGACCCGCCCGGTAAAAAACGGAAAGAATGTGTTCGTGTCATGGCTGACTGAACCTCAGGGGGACACACCCACTAATTACCTCTAATTACCTCAGTTTGATCCTAACTAAGTGCACTCATTGATCGATTGATTTAATAACAGAGGTTTATGACCTAGCAACATCTGAAGTCACGTTTGGATGGGCAGCGAACGTGTGGCGGCTTTTTCTTTTTCTTGAAGATTTATACCGCCTATCATGGACAAGTCTAAATAGACTTGTTTTCACCATTAGACAGTTTGTCGATAGAAATCCTGAGCCTACACCTTTACCGACCCAAGGAATTTGTAACCTCCCACACCACATAGACATGGTATGTGAGCAACTTGCCTTTGATGACACTCTGAGTTATACACAGAGGTGGAAATCCAAATTGGCAGAATTGGGGGTATGGGGAATCGAACCACCAACCTTCAGATTAGGAGTCAAGTCAGACACTCTAACCACTCCGCCGCCACAGAGAACATCAAAGGATTGGGAGTGATGTCATCTGAAGAATGCCCTAGGAGTCTTAAGATACCAACATTGTCATATCGTCGTCTCAGAGGAGACATGAAAGAGACATATAAGATTATTACTGCAGTCTATGACAGTGATGTCACAACAGGTTTGTTCAACCTCAGAACAAACAGTAACACCAGAGGCCAGCGATATAAGATCTTCAATGAGAGGCCCAGACTTGACGTCAGGAAAGACTAATTTTTAGGAAGTGTATGGTAGGTCTTAACCCTCTCTCCACAATGTATGTGAAAATGTTGATAGTTGTGAAGGACCTTTAGATATGTACGCTAAGGGGATATACACTGATGTGTTTGTAGGCATAGAACATACATGAATATACTCATATATGCATGGACGAGTGCAGACTGACACAAACGGCTACAAGTATAAATACGCACAGTCAATATGTAATATATGTTATGCGAGTATAAAGGCGCAAAAGGGAATGTGTACTACTTTATGGGTGACCCCCTTTTCACAGTTGGGACAGGTGGCGCCACCACCACCCAACCCTACCAGTAGCTCGAATATGTGTTGCATACACATTATGCAAGTATCAATTCTAGGGGAACATATACTTCTTATTATATTCCTCCATAGGCGCACTGGTGGAGTGCCCCCCAACCCCCACCCCCACCACCACCACCCCCACCACCCCCACTCCCACCACCAGCGGTACGGGCACACGGCTACAAGTATAAACACGCACAGTCACGCGGCACACAGCATACAAAGGATCATTTTCTGGCACGGCAAATGAGGGTGTGGTCGCTAAGGTGCAGTCATGGCGGTTAGACGCGACACTTCTACCCCCAGCATGACCTGCAGTTTTTCTTTTTGTCTTTTTGTCTTTTTGTTCGAATAGTTTTATCATAGCTACAGCCAGAGGGATAGGTCGGGGGTGGAAATCGTCTATAAAAGTATAAGACCGTTTCCTCAGAAGTCGCTGCACAGTGAACTTCCACCCAGAACATAGGTTCTTGCAAAGACCCTATAATACTAAGACGGCTCACTCCCTATCTCTCCGATGGTAATGTAAATTTTGCAGTGCCATCTTGTGGTGGGTTTGATCAGCCCGGTTGCTGGTTGGTTTTTCACATGTAAACACATACAATTATATTATACATGAGATAGGTTGGGTTTTTTTTAGGTTTTTTTTTATTGAGGCTGTATTTATACTGTCCATAGCATGTAAGCCCGGGTACCCAGGCTTGTTTTCAATGCTGGCCAGCAGTAGTGTTGGTGTTGTCTTATCAAACAGTAGCTGCTGATAAGTTATTTGATTGTCTGCATTTCAGTAGAAGATAGATAGTCTGTTGGCATGTTTAGTAGCCTATGTTAGTTTTTTTGGGCCCTCTTGGCATTGTATTTTTGTTCTATTCTTATTATTATATTAGTTGTCTTCTTAAGGTTCTATGTTAGTGTTTTGGTGTTTTCTTGGGAAGAGTTTTCCGCTTTTTTCTACTTAATTCTATACTAGTCTATTTTATTTACATGTCCATAGGCCTGTACGTAATAGGTGGTTGAGTTATGTTTGTTTGAATTTGATTCGATTCATATTGTTGTTGGATATGTTATCTGGCTTTTATATTTCCGGGTTATCCCGCCCTGGGCTGTCCAGTTGGTGGGCCATGACATATCACCTGCCCCCTTGTGGTGCAGTTCAGTTGCGGTTCCCAGTTTTTATTTTGCACAGATATTTTTTGTACATTTTTAAGTCAGGGATTTGTCTTTCTTTCACCGTTTGCACATTCCATGCCTTGGGGGCCATTTCCATTGTGCTCCTTTCATGGGCTTTGATCTGGCTTCTGGTCTGCCTTAGTAGTGGTGCCTTGCTTGTTCCGGTGTCCCTTAGTGGTTGGGTTAGACGCTTAATGTGTCATTCTGACATATTTATTTGGAGGAAACCCGCTGCTGCCACATAGGCTACTCTTTCCGATAAGCAGCAAGGGGTATTTTATATGCACTTTCCCACAGACAGGACAGCACACACCACAGCCTTTGATGAACCAGTTGTGGATCGCTGGTTGGAATGGAAAATAGCCCAAACTGCAAATTTGTCCACTGAGCTGGATCGATCTGATGACCCACACATTCACAAGTGGACACTGTAGTACCTGAATTACATCCCATTCCCAAACCAAAGCACCAATAAATACTTGTAACAGTGCGCACTGATGGTGACTTCATAATGCTGCCCCACTGGGATACCATGACCTGATATCCCTCTCAGTCACATTATCCTGACACTGAGCCAATCAGTTTTTTTGTAGGGGGGGGGGAAGGGGGCTTACACCCTAGCATCTATAGAAAGGATAGTGACTTGTGACAGTTGCTTGAGTAGATAAGTGTGTTTTTTGTTTTTTTAAATTATTTGGTAAAGTATTTATTCATCTGAATATGACATTTGTCAGCGCCGGAGCACTTGTCTTCCAACCATCTTATTATTGGAATTGAAAGTCTAAATAATCTAAGTTTTGTCAGTACTGTATTAGTCACAGCACTGATCCTGTAGAATTAACGGAGTGGACCCTGGTGTGTAATGTACAGCAACAGTCACTGTAGTTCATGCAAAAATGGGGAGGAGCACCAAGTAGAAGGTGTATACTTGGGGCAACTCAAACAATCATTGTGGGTTGCATTTTTTCTCTTATATAACAAGCTAAGTTTATAGTTGACAAGATATTTTGTCTCTCTTATATAATGTTCAATGTGTTTAAGCAGATTGATAGTTGTGTAGGATGTTTGGTGTGTTGATGGTTTGTTCATGATGGTTAAGGGTGGTGGTAGGGGGGGCCCATTGGGGTGGGTGGTGGAGGGGGGAAATGTAGTGTGATGTAGTGTCCATTGATGTGAACTTTTCATAGATAATTGGTTTCCGGATAATTATGCTCGTATAATTGCTTATACAGCACATATATTCATATACAGTAAAACCTCTCCAACCGACAACCTGCAAAGATTGACCACTCCCCTATATCGATCGCTTTATTTGGACCCCAAACGATCGCCCATACAATACCATTGTAACAATAACAAAAAATCTCCCTAAACCAGCTACATGTTTCACTTCATATATATCACGTGATGTATGCAGGTATAGCAATACCTCAGGGAGTTTAACGCCCCTGCCCTGCAGAGTTGTAAACCACTGCCTTGTGGTACAGCTTCATAACAGAACCGAAGGCGAAGGGAGCAAACCCTAAACAGAAAACCATGTCACTGTGGCAGCATTAAGGGCGGTTGATGTATGGAACTCCCAACATCTCCCGACCAGCCACTGCAGGGACAAATAGTTTTGCGCCTGTCTTGACATGTTCTTGCCGGTGTGAAACCTCTATTTGCTCCCCGAGAGAGTGCCGCTGGTAACTTGCAAAAGCCAGCAGCACTTCAACACTTTTGCAGGCAGCTTTCATGAAATGTACAACCGCAGAGCGGCAGTCAAGTAATGAAAGCAGTCTTTGTCGCATCGCGACCGACAGCATGATGATGATATATTTATATTATCAGGGGCATAGCCAGGATTTTCTAGGGGATATGAACTTTGTTAGATGTTACCGTCACCCCCTCCCCCCATCATGTCTGTGCGCATTGGCATCATGTCGGTCCATTCGCGTCGCGTGCTTCTACCCCCCCTCCACCGTGTCAATCAAGGATAACAAATAAACACATTTCATTTTCACTCTTTATTTATATAAATATATATTATATGTGGTCGCCTCACCCCCCCCACCCCTGGCAACGCCCCCGACTGTGAATACCCCATATATATCATATAGGAGGAGCTACAAATAATAATAAAGGAAGACAAGAGAGGTAAATGGATTGGCAACTTTATATCGACCAATTGCTCAGAATACCCGTACCAGTAACAAAAATAAAAGCAAAAAAACAATCGAGTGGGGCGAGGCTGGCGCGCCGCCAGTGTATTTATAGGCCGGCGCAGGACCGATTCACCGCCGGGGGAGGCTCACAGCAAAAAAGTAGTGCCAAAATCAATAGACCATTTCGTAATAATCCTGGTTAACATTCGAAGAAAGCATAATGCATTTTACGCCTACCTATATTCGCATAATTCTTTATATGCCTTATATATATGCTGTATAAGAATTATATGAGCATAATAACCCCAAATATCCCTCCTTTCCGTCATCACTCACTCAGCACCATGGACTGTGGGAGTTTGTCATAGTCATCTACTGCTCCAGCCTCCCCAACCCCAGCTCCGACGGTGGCGCCACCACCCCTGCACACTGTAACCACCACTCACTGTACTGCTGAAAAAAAATATATGCGATATTCATATATCGACCAGGAAAATGAGTGCTGGAGAAGACACGATCCTTGGGTAGATATATAAGATAGGATGGGACTCCTGTAGCCAAAGCAAGGCAGACATTGTCTCTACCACCGCAACTCGCAACATTGGTGAAAAATACCATTTTTTTTCTTCTGATTGTTCTTTTTTTTTTAATGATTGATGTGCATGCATGGGCAGAGCATATCCCAGCCAGAATGTCTGACTAGTCAAATAGGCAAATAGGCAAATAGGATAATTGGAAAATGAAAAAATAGGCAAATAGGGTAATAGGCAAATAGCTAAATAGGCAAATAGGCAAATAACAAATAGGCAAATAGCTAAATAACAAATAGGCAAATAGACAAATAGCTAAATAACAAAAAGGCAAATAGGCAAATAGGCAAATAGGCAAATATGCAAATAGGTAAATAGCAAATAGGTAAATAGCAAATAGGCAATAAAATAAAAATGCAAATAGGCAAATATGCAAATATGCAAATAGGTAAATAGCAAATAGGTAAATAGCAAATAGGCAAATATGCAAATAGGAAAATAGGCAAATAGACAAATAGGCAAATACAAAACAAAAAACAAACAAAACAAAAAAACAAAAAAAACAAATAGGCAAATAAGCAAATAGATAAATAGCATATAGGTAAACAGCAAATAGGCAAATAGGCAAATAGGCAAATAGGTAAATAGCAAATAGGCAAATAGAAAATAGGTAAATAGCAAATAGGCAAATATGCCAATAGGGAAATAGGCAAACAGGCAACCAGGCAAATAGGCAAATAGGCCAATAGGCAAATAGGCCAATAGGCAAATAGGCAAACATGCAAACATGGAAACAGGCAAACAGGCAACTAGGCAAATAGGCAAATGGGCAAATAAGCAAATAGTCAAATAGGCTAATAGGCAAATATGCAAATAGGCAAACAGGCAAACATGCAAATAGGCAAATAGGCAAACATGCAACTAGGCAAATACGCAAATAGCAAATAGGTAAATAGCAAATAGGCAAATAGGCAAATAGGCAAATAGCAAATAGGCCAACAGGCAAATAAGCAAATAGGCAAATAGGCAAATAGGTAAATAGCAAATAGGTAAATAGCAAATAGGTAAATAGCAAATATGCAAATAGGTAAATATGCAAATAGGCAAATAGGCAAATAGGTAAATAGCAAATATGCAAATATGCAAATATGCAAATAGGCAAATAGGCAAATAGCAAATAGCAAATATGCAAATAGCAAAATTGTAATTAGGGATGGAAGCATTAGCACTGACAACGTGTTATTCAGAGGAATAAAAGCACTTGAACAAATAAAAACACACACAAACGCACTCTGTTAGGAGTGCCTATCCCAATGTTGCAGATCTTTGCAACCAGCGGGCACCCAAATAGGGACTGCAACCAAACCGCTAAGTAAGTACTGTAGCGGTCCGCACTGACCATCTCAGGCAAGTAACCACATAGACAGGTAGGGGTGGGTAGTCTGATGATATCAGGGAACCCTAGGTGGTGTAATGGTTAGGACACTGGCCTGGAATGCAAAGAGATGTGGGTTTGAATGCTGCTCTAGGCGCAATATTTCCCATTTTCATCAACCCAACAGTACTGATTGCCGTGACCATGATCCTGTACAAGCTACGCACTGTATCGTTGTTGAACCTATCCTGTGTATGTAAGTGCATTGCATTGCCTGTATGTATGAAATTGTAAGCATTAAAAGACTTACAATTCCAGGGGGACGAGTATAGTGGTCTGCACTGACCTCTCAGGCAAGCAGCTGCATAGACAGGTAGGCGTGTGTAGCGTGTTGATATCAGGGCACCTAGGTGGTGAAATGGTTAACACACTGACCCGGAATGCAAAGATATGTGGGTTCGAGTCCCGCTCTAGGTGCAATATTTCCCATTTTCATCACCCCCCACAACAGTACTATCAGCTTTGGTGCTTGATTGAGTTGTCCACACCCCCCCTCCCCCCCCTTGCAGCTCCGAGAATTTAAATGACGGCAGACGGTATTAAGTCAGCGCAAACATGATGTCAATGTTATAAATGACAGCATCACATAATTTGCTTTCAGAAGACATGTCTCTGTTCTCTTTGTAGTTCGACCCGCTATCAAGATGAAGGCGGTGCTTCATATCACCTTGCTGATCATCGCGGTGAATGTATTTCGCTGTGTTTTCGCTGTGCCTTTGAACATGGATGATGAACTGCTGGTAGGTAATTATTATTATTATTATCCTCTTCTTTGATGCAGGCTTGTGGTAGCCTATGCAAAGCTCGTAGCTCTCAGCTCTAATGGTATGCAGCCTCAAAATCGTACAGGAATGTTTCTCTGGCCCAGGCCCTGTCCAGCGCATTCTTGAATTGATTCATGGTAGCTGCTTTCACCCCTTCTTCCGGTAGCTCATTCCACATGTTTATCACTCGCTGTGAAAAGAAGGCCCCTCTGAGTGAGCTGTTGTACCTTGGCTTGAAAAGCTTCTTGGAGTGACCTCTGGTATTGCTTCCCTTTATGCGTCTGAATAGCAAGGCTTCATCCACATTATACTCAGCATTCAGGAACTTCCATGTGTTGATCATGTCCCCACGAAATCTTCTGTATGTGAGGCTTGGTAACTTGAGTCTCCTGAGTCTGTCTGGATAACTAAGGTCCTTCAGATGTGGCACTAGCTTAGTTAACCTTCTCTGAACAGCTTCAATGGATTTAATATCCTTCTTCAACGTTGGGTGCCATATAGTGACTCCATACTGAGCCTAGCTTGGTACCTCACCACGAACAAGCAGTCCTTAGGTCATGCGGTAAAGGCTTGCGTCATCGGGACCAGTGTAGGCATTCCTCCGCACATGTGCAACTCTGTGATGGAGCAGTCAAGGCGTTAAGCCCACAGGCCCGATTTACGGTTATATTGTGCAATAACTATGTACCGGCATCTCACTTTGAAAATTTTATTTTAATTATATATTTTTAGGGAATGTAAGTATCTATCCAAAAATAGATGCCGGTATTGGTATGGAGGAAAAACTACACTGGTCCCTCCCTAAAACTATGAGCAAAACAGAAAGGAAGAATGCTTGTTTCTGCAGCCCTGAACGTGATTGGTATATCCGAGTATGTGACTCCCAGTATGTCACTCCCAGTATGTCACCCTCAGGCTGTCACTCACAGCATGTCACACACAGTATGTCACTCCCAGTATGTCAGTCCCATTATGTCACTCCCAGTATGTCACTCCCAGTATGTAACTCCCAGTATGTCACTCCCCATATGTCACTCCCAATATGTCACTCCCAGTATGTCACTTCCAGTATGTCACTCCCATTGTGTCACTCCCAGTATGTAACTCCCAGTATGTCACTCTCAGTATGTCACCCCAGTATGTCACTCCCAGTATGTCACTCACGTATGTTACTCTCAGTATGTCACTCCCAGTATATCACTCCCAGTATGTCACTCCCAGTATGTCAATTCCAGTATGTTAGTCTACATATGTCACTCCCAGTGGGTCATTCCCATTCTGTTACTCTAAGTATGTCACTCCCAGTATGTCACTCCCAGGATCTAGGCTCAGTATGTCACTCCCAGTATGTCACTCCCAGTATGTCACCCTCAGGAGGTCAGTCCCAGTATGTCACTCGCAGTATGTCACTCCCAGTATGTCAGTCCCAGTATGTCAGTCCCAGTATGTCACTCCCAGTATGTCACTCTCAGTATGTCACTCCCAGTATTCACTCCAAGTATTCACTCCCCAGTATGTCACTCCCAGTATGTCACTCTCAGTGTGTCACTCCCAGTATGTCACTCCCAATATGTCACTCCCATTATGTCATTCCCAGTATGTCAAGTCCAGTATGTTACTCTCAGTATGTCACTCCCGGTGGGTCACTCCCATTATGTCACTCGCAGTATGTCACTCCCAGTATGTCACTCCCAGTATGTTGCACTCAGTATGTCACTCCCAGTATGTCACTTCCAATATGTTATTACCAGTATGTCACTCGCAGTATGTCAAGTCCAGTATGTTAATCTCAGCATGTCACTCCCAGTGGGTCACTCCCATTATGTTACTCTCAGTGTGTCACTCCCTGTATGTTACACTCAGTATGTCACTCCCAGTGCGTTACTCTCAGTATGTCACTCCCATTATGTCAGTCACAGTATGTCGCTCCCAGTATGTCAGTCCCAGTATGTCACTCCCAGTATGTCACCCCCAGTGTGTCACTCACAGTTTGCCACTCACAGTATATCACTCCCAGTATGTTACTCTCAGTATGTCACTGCCAGTATGTCACTCCCAGTATTCACTCCCAGTATGCTACTCTCACTATGTCACTCCCAGTATGTCACTGCCGGTATGTTACGCTCAGTATGGCACTCACAGTATGTCAATCCGAGTATTCACTCCCAGTATCTTACTCTCAGTATGTCACTCCCAGTATGTCACTCCGAGTATGCTATTACCCGTATGTCACTCACAGTATGTCACTCCCAGTATGTTACTCTCTGTATGTCACTCCCAGTATGGTACTCTGAGTATTCACTCCCAGTATGTTACTCTCAGTATGTCACTCCCAGTATGTCACTCCCAGTATGTCACTCCCAGTATGTCACTCCCAGTATGTCACTCCCAATATGTCACTCCCAGAATGTCACTCCCAATGTGTTATTACCCATATGTCACTCGCAGTAAGTCACTAACAGTATGTCACTCCCAGTATGTTACTCTCAGTATGGCACTCCCAGTATGTCCATCCCAGTAGGTCCCTCCCAGTATGTCACTCCCAGTGTGTCACTCCAAGTTTGCCACTTACAGTATATCACTCCCAGTATGTTACTCGCAGTATGTCACTCCCAGTATGTCACTCCCAGGATTCAATCCCAGTATGTTACTCTCACTGTCACTCCCAGTATGTCACTGACAATATGTTATGCTCAGTATGTCACTCCCAGTATGTAACTCCAAGTATGTTATCACCAGTATGTCAGTCACAGTATGTTACTCACAGTATGTCACTCCCAGTATGTTACTCTATGAATGTCACTCCCAGTGTGTCACTCCGAGTATTCACTCCCAGTATGTTAATTTCAGTGTGTCACTCCCAGTATGTTACTCCCATAGTGTCACTCCCAGTACTCCAAGTATGTCACTCCCAGTATGTCACTCCCAGTATTCACTCCCAGTATGTTACACTCAGTATGTCACTCCCAGTATGTCAGTCCCAGTATTCACTCCCAGTATGTTACTCTCAGTATGTCACTCCCAGTATCTCACTCCCAGTATATCACTCCCAGTATGTCACTCCCAGTATGTCACTCGGCATATTCACTCCCAGTATGTTCCTCTCAGTATGTCACTCCCAGTATGTCCCTTCTGGTATGTCACTCCCAGTATGTCAGTCCCAGTATGTTACTCCCCATATGTCACTCCCAATATGTCACCGCTAGTATGTCACTTCCAGTATGTCACTCCCATCGTGTCACTCATGGTATGTCACTCGCAGTATGTCACTCACTGTATGTCACTCCCAGTATGTCACTCCCGGTATGTCAGTCCCAATCTGTTAGTACCAGTATGTCACTCGCAGTATGTCCCTCACTGTATGTCACTCCCAGTATGTTACACTCAGTATGTCACTCCCAGTCTGTCACTCCTATTATATCACTCCCAGTATGTCACTCCCAGTATTCACTCCCAGTATGTTATTCTCGGTATGTCACTCCCAGTATGTTACTCCCAGTATGTCACTCCCAGTATGGTATGCTCAGTATGTCACTCCCAGTATGTAACTCAGAATATGTTATTACAAGTATGTCATTCGCAGTATGTCACTCTCAGTCTGTTACTCCGAGTATGTCAGTTACAGTATGTTACTCCCAGTATGTCACTCCCAGTATGTTACTCTCAGTATGTCACTCCCAGTTTGCCACTTACAGTATATCACTCCCAGTATGTCACTCCCAGTCTGTCACTTACAGTAGGTCACTGGAACATAGCGTAGTAGTCAGTAATGAGAGGTATCACATTACCGAATCATACATGTTCTACCTGACATGCTTAATGTTAAAATGATCTCCACAGGACATGCATCACCTGTCACAAATCCATGTTTATTCTACTGTCAGTTTTTCCATTATTAAAATAGACCAGACGAGATGACCAAATGAGTTGAGCATCCATCTCCTGTTTAGAGAGATCGGGGGATCTGAACCCATTGGTTTGTGGGTTCATACCCTGGTCGAATCAAATTAATTACTTTAAAATTGATACTTGTCGCTTCCTAGCCAGGCGCTTGGCATTATTAGGATAGGGCAAGGACTGCTTGGCTTATTGTCAGGATAATGTGACTGAGTGGGATATCAGGTCATGGTGCTGGTGGCCTGGTCTCTCAGTGCAGCAACACTATAAAGTCGCCATGAGTGCGCACTGTCACAAGTCAGTACCCGTCCTGATATGACCATATATGTTGCTAGGATGTAAAACAACAACAACAAAACATCTGTTATTAAACCCTATAGTTATCATAATCTGTAAATAAAAGCCAGTTTCGATTTGAAGATGAGTATCACTAACTAGTAATGAATTTTCCATTGGCCTTTCAGCGACCAGGACCAGATAATATGTGTTCACAAAAATGCACTGAAGTGTCAAAGAAAAACGTGAAAACAGAACGCCAATGTGACATGCGCAATAATCGAGCAGAGATGCCGCATTATAAGGCCATGTCTGATGACGTATTCATCAGTGAGGTAAGAGCATAACTGAGTAAAGCAAGAGAGAGGATATATATAGATCGCACTCACCAGTCCAGTCAGCATTCGTAGTATGAAGGCTAAAAATCATAAAGATAAAAATAGATAATCAGTACAAACCAACCCCTCAACCTAGTCTTAGTAAAAGTCTTGTAACTAACCTGTTAGTGTTATCAATCATTCATCTAGATCCTTGATCTTTAAAGTAATACCAAGCCTAGGAGGGGGTGGGTGGTCCCCTGATCATTGACTTCGTATTCGTAAGATTTGTAGGAATCTAAGTAATACGTCAACTTACAGGTAAGTCTAGTTTAACTGTAATATTCTTACATCATCTTCTGAATACCGGAAGTCAACTAGCAGGGGAGAGATTTTGTAGATCTTTATTTTTTAGACCGAATCAATTTGATATTAATTTAATATCCATTTGTTCCTCTTCTGTTGTTCATATTGAAGCCATTGTACGCAGCCACCTCAGAAGTGGCATCAGGGCGTTATTCGCAGAACACATTGATTAAAGCTTCAGAGTCCGATGAAGTATCAAATTTTCAAAACAAAAATAATTATCTAGAATTTATTTTGCACCTCTAATTTAGATACTGATGCCTTTTTAACCATTTGTTGCCACGTAGAAGGGAATACTGAGTCAACCAGATTGGATGACCGAATGAGTTAGAGCATCCGTCTCCCTTGTTGGTAGACCATGGGATCGTGGGTTCGAACCCTGGCTGAGTCAAACCAATGACTTCAAATTTGATACTTGTCGATTCCTAGCCTGACACTCGGCATTATTAGGATAGGGCAAGGACTGGTTGGCTCAGTGTCAGGATAATGTGACTGAGTGGGATATCAGGTAATGGTGCTGGTGGCCTGGTTTCCCAGTGGGGTAGCACTATAGAGTTGCCATGAGTGCAGACTGTCACAAGTCGGTACCCGTCCTGATATGACCTTAGATCTTGCTAGGGTGTAAAACAACAACAAACAAAACAAACAAAGACTACTGAGTCAATTGAATAGAAGATGTGACTGCTTAAAGTTGCATAGTCCGTTCTGAGATAAATATATTAAATTGATTGTTACAATCTACATTACTTTAGTTTGAGGTAACTTATATTTTAAATGGCAAAGTTTGGAAATATTTGAAGTGCAAACATGTCAAATTAGTTTTGGCAAGCACGCCAAAACTGACACCATAGGCTTCAGCAGTAACATATCCTATTAAATGGGGACCTTTCAGTTTGCATGAGTCTCTCGTCAGATGGCGACTCATGCCGGTCTCTGTAATGCTTTGGTTGGTACCCCTTACACCCCAACCACATACATAAACCCCCACCACACACTTACCCCCCCACCACATACCTACACCCTCACCACACACACACGACACCTACACCACACACACATACACCCTCACCACACACCTACACCTCAATCACACACCTACACCCCACCACACAACACCCACCACATCCCTAAACCCCCACCAAACACCTACACCACCAAACACCTAAACCCTCACAACACACCTACACCCCCACCACACACCTACACCCCCACCACACACCTAGACCCCCCACACACCTACAACCCCCACCACACCCATACACCCCACACCACACACCTACACCCTCACCACACACCTACACACCACACCCTAACACCCCACCACACACCTTCACCACCAAACACACCACACACCTAAACCTCCACCACATCCTACACCTCTCACCAACACACCTACACCCCCACCACACACCTACACCCCAACCACACTCCTAAACACTCACCACACACCCCACCACACACCTACACTCCCAACCACACAACACACACCACATCCCTAACCCCCACCACACCCCTACACCCCCACCACACACCTACACCCCCACCACACATCTACACCCCCACCACACATCTACACCCCCACCACACACCTACACCCCCACCACACACCTAAACCCTCACCACACACCCAACACACACCTACACCCCACACACACATACCTACACCCCCACCACATCCTTAAACCCCCGCCACACACCTACACCCTTCTATCCAACAATGATGGCCGACTTGGACCGGGAACGGGTGCTGCCACCAAGTGTAAAGTTAGAGAACTGGCTCATGAAAGATCCCCATAGACCTATTTCATATGACGTTAGCATGGGTATTTAGGTCAGTGCGCGTGCAGTTTGGCTGCAGGATGACACACTGTCACACTGCAAACTCAGTGGCTATGAGCAATATTCATACAGAAAAAGTAAAATATCTCTAAAACCACACCACCTAGACACAAACCGCTTGGAACACATATAGAAAACGTATTCAACGAATAGATTATATTAAATTTATAAGGTTAGAGTTCTGCATTTCTATTAATTTTGAATAAAATAAACGTTTTGCACTTTGCGTACCGGTTAACTCAGTGGATTGTCAATGGCCGTGAGCAATCTTCTTACAGAAAACGCGAAATATCTCTAAAACCACATGACCTCAGCACAAATCGCTTGGAACACATATAGAAAACATATTCATTGAATAGATTATATTAAATTCATAAGGTTAGGGTTCTGCATTTCTATTAATTTTGACTAAAATAAACGTTTTGCACTGAGCGTACGGCAAACTCAATGCATTGTCAATGGCGGTGAGCAATCTTCATACAGAAAAAGTGAAATATCTCTAAAACCACATGGCCTAGACACAAACTGCTTGGAAGACATAGAAAACATATTCAACGAATAGATTATATTAAATTTATATGGTTAGGCTCCTGCGTTTCTATTAATCTTGAATAAAATTAATGTTTTGCACTACGCATACCTGCAAACTCAGTGGCAGTGTGCATTCGTTCTGCAGCCAAGCTGCATGCCCATACACGATGTTAGTAAACATTGAAATAGGTCTATCGCTTCGGTATTCC
>CM059202.1:4950845-4978207 GCA_030323885.1 Branchipolynoe longqiensis
GCGCGCATACGCGATGTAAGTAACATTGAAATAGGTCTATTGCTTCGGTATTCCCTTGAATTCGATGTGGCACCAAATGCTTAATAAGTGCATCAGTATCTAAGTTAGATATGTAGAATCAAATCTAGATAATTGGTTTGGTTTTGAAAATGTGATGTCAGACTGTGGTGTCAGACTTTGGGCGTGCTTGCCAAAATTAAAGTTGACATATTTGCAGCTCAAATACCTCAAAGGTCAGCCATTTAAAATAAAAGTTACTTCAAAACAATCGATTCAATATATTTATCTTTAAAAAATGGCAGACATTCAACACGATCGGACTATGCAGGGAATACGATGAAAGCAATATTACTGACTTACAATTATCATCATGACATATTTCATGTGTTCGTTCAAACTGCAGCCTGAAGATATGCACGGCTATCTTTGAGCAAGTTGGGACTATGGCGGTGTTTACTTCTTAAAGATTTATACTGCACTTCATGGATAAGTCTGAATAGACTTGTTTTCACTATTAGACAGTTTGTCGATAGAAAGCTGGAGCCTACACTTTTACCGACCCAAGGGATTTTTAACCTCCCACACCACATAGACATGGTATGAGAGCAACTGGCCTTTGATGTCGCTGTAAGTTATACACAGCGGTGGAAATCCAAATTGGCAGAGGTGGGGGCACGGGGAATCGAACCACCAACCTTCAGATTAGGAGTCCGACCTAGAAAAAAGTCAGACACTCTAACCACTCTGCCACAGAGAACACCACGGTGTTATCTAGCTGTCATGAGTTTTGAAGAAATACTGGGAAACTAATGCATTTCTCAAACAAATTAAATAGCATTTATGAGCCCTTGTCCATTAATTTAAAGTTGCACAGTCCGATGGTTTTGAATTTCTATATTTATTCTGAGATAAATATATTAGATCGATCACTAGAATTTGCTTTACATTAGTTCAAAGTTACTTTTCTTTTAAATGGTAAACTTTTGAGATATTTTGAGTGCAAACTTGGAAAATTAGTTTGGCAAGCTTGCCAAACCTTTGACGCCCTAGACTTCTGCAGTAACAGGTTCTGTTAAATTTACTCAGTATTGCCTTCTACATAGAAACAAATACTTAATAAGTGCATCAGTATCTAAGTTAGATATGTAACATCAAATCTAGATAATCACTGATAATTGGTTTGGTTTTGAAAATTTGATATTTCATCGGACTATGCAGCTTTAAACTCAGGTGTCCTACATTATTAGACCTTTGTCAACAGCTATTTCTTCCAGAAGGTTCTTTTGTTGAATTCTTGGCAACAAAATGTAGTTATTCTAACAATATAATATGGCCCAGGAAGTTGCAGTATATGGTACTAGGGAATATAGAGCTCAGAAGTATCTGTACCTACAAAAATTGTCGTTAGATTCCTTGATAATGCTATAATTTTCTCTCTTGTCCTCATAGCTATCAAATGTCACTGGTGACTGCCTGGAAGATGATATTTGCTACAGCGAATTACAGACAAATGAACGCATGCTTGAAACCTGTTTCCCAGGTGAGTTTTATTGTTGTAAATATAGCTTACTCATTGAATAAAGTATTTTCGTATTGCCATGGCACTGGTCTTCTGGACAATAGAGTTATTTACAATATATGCATATATGTAATATAGTCTGATATTGCCATCAGCAGCTCATACAAGTCAGCTGAAATGGAAATATTATCAATCGGAAGACTTACATATGGTATAGTTTGAAAAATAATATTATCTGTTATGGGGATGCATGGAATAGAAGGGTGAAGTTGAGCATGGTGGGTTACCTGGTGGGAGGTGGTGTAGGCAGATTAAAAATGTGTACATGCATATTGATTATCATCATGCTGTCAGTCGCGATGCGACAAAGACTGCTTTCATTACTTGACTGCCGCTCTGCATTTAGCTCTCTGCTGTGAGAGTGATGTCCATGAGTCGGTCTTAATGTCTCTCAGCTTCAGGTTTCTCATGATGATATCCTTGAACCGGAGACGAGGGCGCCATGTTTTGTGCAGTTGTACATTTCATGAAAGCTGCCTGCAAAAGTGTTGAAGTGCTGCTGGCTTTTGCAAGTTACCAGCGGTACTCTCTCGGGGAGCAAATATAGGTTTCACACCGGCAAGAACATGTCCAGACAGGCGCAAAACTATTTGTCCCTGCAGTGGCTGGTCGGGAGATGTTGGGAGTTCCATACATCAACCGCCCTTAATGCTGCCACAGTGACATGGTTTTCTGTTTAGGGTTTGCTCCCTTAGCCTTCGGTTCTGTCAAGAACCTGTACCACAAGGCAGTGGTTTACAACTCTGCAGGTCAGGGGCGTCAAACTCCCTGAGGTATTACCTGCATACCTGAGGCAATACCTGCATACCTGGATATTGATTATATCAGCCACTTATGGAGTGGTTAGGTCTATAATTTCCCATCCGAAGTTTGCACACCTGAAAGTGAATTGCTTGGGTGTCGTGTTATTGGAGATAAAGCTTTGAGATGCAGTATTAGTAAAATGGTTTGTTTATTCTGTTAGATAGACTGTGGGTAAAATTCTGTTCAATTAATACGTGACTTGGATTGTTCACCTTCAAGGCCCAGACAAGCATCACCGGCTGAAGCGGAGCGCATTTTTGGATAACGTCCATCTGGTAAATTGGATCAGAGGCTGGCCCACTGACACCCCGATAAAGTACAGTTTTCATTCAGACTTCCAAGGTAGGTGGTGTGTAGATGCATAACAAATACAGCAGTTGAACAGGTAGAATTACATCCACCATTTGACCAGACGGGATGGCCGAATGAGTTAGAGCATCCGTCTCCCGTGTTGGTAGACCGTGGGATCGTGGGTTCGAACCCTAGTCCAGTCAAACCAATGACTTAAAAATTGATAGTTGCCACTTCCTAGCCTGGCCCTCGGCAATATTAGGATAGGGCAAGGACTGGTTGGCTCAGTGTCAGGAGAATGTGTCTGAGTGGGATATCAGGTCATGGTGCTGCCGGCCTGGGCTCCCAGTGGGGAAGCACTATAAAGTCACCATGAGTGCGTATTGTCATAAGTCGGTACCCGTCCTGATATCACCTTAGATGTTGCTAGGACGTAAAACAACAACAAATAAACAAACCAAACATCCACCATTCGTTGTATTATAAAATATAATTCAGAAGCAGGAAAATGGTTCCACATTTCCCAAACTTTTAATTCCAGTAAAGTTAACCCCTTTGATAATTCCTGTAACCAGATGAGTTGAATACAGTAATTTGAAAGCTCAGAAATGGCCATCCTAGTTCAGGAACGTTCCAGGCATGATGTTCCCATTTGCTGCAAGGTCACCATGACAATAACTACATCAAACCCATCTACTACTGATTGTAATAAAAGCGTAGAAGGTATCTAGGCACGCAGAGAGAACAAAGGAATAGCTAATGAGATGATGTAACAGGCGTGTGGGTGCCAGCGGTTCTCAACCCCTGGATGGGGAATAAAGGATTCGTTAATACCCCAGTCACACGAGAGCCAGCATTCGCCACCAACCTCCTTATGCTCAAAAGGACGCCAACCTCCCAGCATCCCATTCGATACATTGATTCAAATATGTGGTCGGCACCATGGCGGCCCTAGGGTGGCGCAAGGGCGGCCCCAGGGCGGCCGTCACCGGGCTGTCGCCACATCAGAGCCGGGGAGGTGCCATATCAGGACCAGGCGGCGCCAGGGTGGCGTCAGGATGGCGCTAGGTCGGTGCCAAGTCAGCGCCAACTCGCCAACCTAAGGGTTGGTGACCTGGCAGCACCAGGGCAGCGGCAGGTCGCCAACCACTGTTTAATGGCGCCGCCAGAACAGGACGTAAGGAGATTGCATGTGCAGCAGCAGCAACCTCCTTGCATCCAAAATTTCTGAAATGGATGCTGGGAGGTTGGCGTCCTCGCGGCGACAGCACTCAATGAGGGTGTAAGGGGGGCGCAAGGAGGACGTTTTTATGTCACGAATCGATCATAAGCGAGCGCAGGCCTCGTGTGACAGGGGTATAACCAAAAGTCAAATTGTTTAGACGTTGTACTTTTACACTGATCACGCCTGCCTAAAGCATCATATACAATGCATAAATTAAGAATATATGAATAGTCAGAAGACCCGTGACTTATTCAGAAGAACAAACTGAGTTGTGACCAGGTTCTTTTTATTTTCGATTACTTGGCAGGTCACATACATGCTGTCATATGGAGGTGTGTGATAACAATCTGAAATATTCTGCGTACAGCAGAATCAAATCACTGGTTGTCATTCCGGGCTAGTGTCCTATCCATTAGTCTACCTACCCTGTCTGATACAATCACCCGATCCACACTTATCTGTCTATAGAGACCACTGCAGACTACTACAATATTATTGTCCTTCATATTTTCTAGATTCACATAAAACCTTGATCAAATCAGTGTTTGCATTCTACGAAGCGACCACATGTCTGACTTTCCTGGAGCAGCTGACAAGTGCAACTTTCAATGGAATAGAGATCATCAATGATAGTGGGTGCGTTGTCATTTTGTATGTTTGGTTAGGTTTCCATAAGCATATTCATCCTTAGCATTAGTTCACATCTAACCAACATATCAATAATCAACTGCATATTTCTGAACACCTACTTAAAGGGACCAGATATAGGTCGCTGAGACACTACCCATACTCCAACAAATGCTCTCCAAGCATACGTTTGCCAGTTTTCAGTTTATCCAACTACATATGTGGGGGGAGAGTGCTGACATTGGTTGCTTCTGTTGTGTTGTATTTAGTCCAGCAGCACTGACACTTTTAGACAACCATATAGAGAAAAGAATGTTAGAAATTGCAATCTAAAATGATAAATATAACGTTCAAATGTTTATTTATTATAAACAAGCTACTTTTTGTGTGAATAATTGATTAAATCATGTAGATTAATAGACTTTAAAAGTTGAATTGAGAGCTTTCTGTTGCTGCCATCTTGGTGGTTGCCATGGCTTCCCCTGTGTGTGGGGAACCCCTCTAGGTCATGTGATGAGGGAATCCCACCTATGATGTCATTCATATATCACAGACCTCAACTCTCCTCCCACATGTTCAGTGGCATGAACTGAACAAACTAAGCAAAGGTATGTTTGGAGAGCTTTTGATGCTGGATTCGTTTGTATCTGGGTGAGGTATAACCGGCGACTTTAAAGTGAATGTGTTGAACTATAGTTTTATGTAATGTTAATGGGAAAGGGAGTGGTCGGAATAGAAGGGGAGACGGGACTTCTTCTCCCACCACGAATCAACCGCAATGCAAACATTATGACCAATATATGTGTTTTAAAGCAATACCCGTTTTAACACTGCAAGATATCTTGTAATGTATTTTCATGTCATTTTTGTTTCAACACTACATTTCAGCTGTTATTCAAGTTTGGGGAGAATCAGTACAAGTGGTAAACAAGGGCTCAGCCTCAAGATCCCAGGATGCATGCATGTAAGTGAATCAATCTCCTTCAGTCTACTCAACACGAATCAATGGGAGTGTAGTATTCAGATTTCTTGTTCATACCAAATGTATTACTATACGGAATGTGGAATGGTATCCTGATTCAGGCCATGAACATGTCATTTACAGACTGATGCTCTGCTAGCTCATCCTTCTGAAATTGACTTAGCACCTGTAATAACACAAGTTCATGGAATGACTTTTCCAATGTTTCTGGTAATAAATCTTGATAGTACGATGAAAGCATCACATTTTCTAAACCAGGACACTTATTACACAAATGCATAAACTACTATTGCATCTCGATATACCCATAGAACTGGCACAAATAACATTGCATCTAACATTGCTTACTGTTTACAGTTTCAGGTACGATTGCATCTTTACCAGTTATGTTGTTGCCTAAATGATGACATGTTCAATTCTGAATATTAGTTTCTTTTTGTATTTAGTTCACTACAATTGCCCATGAGATGGCCCATGCACTTGGAATACTACACGAACAGTCACGATCAGACCGAGACAACTATGTAACAATTAATAGTGACAATATACAATCCAAGTACCAATACAGCTTCAGGAAGAGCACAATGACACTCATGGGAGCATACTATGACTTTGGGTCTATGATGCACTATGGGAAAAATGTAAGTTTTTGTTAGTTTCATGTTGTGCTAGGTATGTCAAATAGTTTATTTGAGTGATGAAAATATGTAATGCATCACTGAAAATTGTCATTGTTCATTAAATGAGCAATAGTTTGGTGTCAAATATGTCCTCTGATAATGACTAGTTATTATCAGTCAACAAGTTTCGGCATATAGAACAAAATTATTCTCTGATAGGAATATCTTACATATAGATAGACCTATATATGAAGAGTTCCGGCGCAAAACCCTGTAAACATCAATCCAAAAATTGATGTAAACATTGGAATCAAACCTTCAAAAAGTTAGTTTGTTTGCATTCCTACCTTTTTGTATGTTGCTCCATAATCATGTCAACATAATGTAAAATTGTCCGATATAATACATGTGAACCGAGGTGAAATTACTATAATAAATTACAGACTGTCTATATAATGATAAGAGTTAAAATATAAAAACCCAAAGGCATATGGAGGAGGTGTGAAATTGGTAAACTATTATTCATTGAGTATAGAATTTGTATAATTGAATAGTCTTTGGAGGGAGTGCCACTTCTGAGCTTGGCTAAGAACAGTCTTTGGAAGAGTCACCTCACATCCCCCCTCCCCCCCCCCACATGGTATTGTTATGATCATTGACCACTGCATTGTATTCTAATTGGAGGATTCAGTCATGTGACCACTGCATTGTACTGTGATTGATGAATGGAATCATGTGACCACGGCCATCTTGAATTCTGGAAAACCTATATAAGCAAATACATTGAAGAGTCTCATTCTCTTACTTTTCACTCTTACCCTGTTTTCCTTCATTACCTGTAGTGCTTTCATTTGACCTATTTACACCACCCACACCACCAGCCGGCACGTTTACAATAAGACAAGTGGAATTAGTTAGAATTAAAATTATTTTCAGATACAAATCTTTTTTTAAACTGCATCTTTGCATTGGTGTTTACATGGTTTTGCGCCTGAACTCTTCACATACATGTTCGGCTCACATGGGCAAAATTTCATTAGCATAGATGATTTTCTTTATCCTAAATTACTAAATGTAGCTTCGTTCATTTTACTTTCCATTTTAAATAGCAATTTGAGAAAGGCTCATATAATATTTATATTAAAATTAATATTACTATGATGCACAGTTAAATTATTATCTTTATTTTCAGTCCTTCTTAAAACGGGGCCTAGATGGAAAATTAGTTCATTCATTAACGCCTAAACTACCGTTGTATCTCAACATGCCAGGACAACGAGCAGAAGTATCTTTCCTGGACATAATTGGTCTGAATCGTGTTTACTGCCCAGGTATGTGTTATGCTTAATTTAATTGAGTTTACTACTCTAATTAAGTCAAATATCCTCACCAACACATATGTACTATATAATGTATTACGTAGATATAAATAAACAATATCTACTTAACAGGTTGGAGAACTTACCTCGCTTTAGCTACGGTGGTCATTTGACCACCAAGTTAATTACCAAGGTCGAATTCTATATAAGATTAATGTGGAGTTTGACAGTTTGGGCTGTGACACACTGACACACTGACATACTGAGTTTTAGGATGTTTTCATATAGGAATACATCACTAGAAAGCAAACAAATATATCTAATTTCCTGAATATTTCCAGGCCTAGGAGGCCTGACGCAGGGAGTCCCTGTGTAGGACGTTCAAAATACTACCCTGTTCAAAACACTACCGTAGTGTTTTGAACCTAAGTTAAAAAAAACTACTGTCAAGTCCAAAACACTACTCGTACGTACTTTCAAAACACTACCCAAGTTCAAAACACTATCATGACATAGCAGCACCATGTATACTACTAATACGTGCTTCAAACGGCGCAGCACCATCAGCGTATACCAATATGACGACAAAGATTGGGGGTGTTTGTAACCTTACGACGGTTGCCGGTTGCAGAAATGCAACATTGGGTAGAGAGGCTCCGATAAATCGGCCCAATCTGTGGTTGAAGACTTAACTTCAGTAGGGAGTGTTGTAGAAGCTGGGGACATCTTCCCAACGTTGTAATGGCGAGGCGTTGGGGCGGCAGCGAATCTCTTCGGTCCGGCGTGTAGTTGAGTGGTAGGTGTAGTGTAGTGTAGCACTTGAATCCGGTCAGCAGCAGGGGCTTGAGGAAGGCGGGCAAAGGTGGGAGAAATCGTAATGGTGAAGGGCCCCACCCAAGAACACGACTACCCTGGTCAGGGGAAGAAGTGTGCCTGGGAGAAATCGAAATGGGCAGAGTCTAGGAAAGAGAAGAGTCTAGGAAAGAGAAATGAGGAGAGTTGAGTCAAAGGACCGTGTCTATTTGCTCTATGGTGACCGTCCAGCAAGCCATAGACACGGACAGAGTAAGAGTAGAAAGTGAAATGCCGACGGGCTCCCCCTCCTGGAACTCTTCTCAGACATATCGAGGAATATGTATGAAATCCGACTTCTGGGAATTTTCAGCGATTCCCTGACAATGCTAAGCCTATGGGAGAATATCAGCGTTTCCGCTTTTTTTCCCAGAGACCACTTTCATCCCTGTGCTTCTCAGTGCGATGGATTCTGGCAAACTTACCATAGCAGTATATATTGATTTTTAAAAAGCATTTGACACTATAGATCATCAAATCCTGTTGCAGAAGGTTGTCAAGAGTGAATCGAAAGCAAAGTACCAAACTAAATGGCATTGAGTCAACCTTAAGACAAGTAAAAACTGGAGTACCACAGGGATCAACATTGGGCCCCCTTCTATTCCTTCTGTTCATAAACGACTTACCCCAAGCACTGAGGCAAACAAAATGCATTTTATTTGCTGATGACACAGTCCAACTGGTATCAAACAGTAACTTAGCAAAAGCAGCAGAATTGACAAATAAAAATTTGGCTAGAATAAATATATGGTGCAAAGAAAATAAATTTACTCTCAATATAATCAAAACTGAATATGTTATCTATGGCACCAAGAACAAGAAGGACAAAGCCCCAGAAGTCCAAATAAAGATTGGGAATGAAACACTAAAGGAGGTAGAGACCTACAAATATTTGGGAACTGAACTGGATGGAACTCTAAATGGGAATAAACAACTAAGTAGATTAAATCAGTCACTGGCAAGGAAACTGAACACCTTCAGAAAAATCAGGGGTTTTATAAGTGAAAAAACAGCTCTTCTTATGTACAAAACAATGATCCTCCCAATAATTGATTATAATGACCTAATATATGAACTACTCACAAAACAGCAACAAGCAAAGCTTCAAACAGTACAAAATAGGGCACTCAGGACAGTTTACAAAGGCCAAAATCTACACACAGAAGAACTACATGCTAAAGCTGGAATGGACAAACTAGACACAAGGCGCAAAAGGCATCTCTTAGGACTCATGTACAATAGAGCCCAAGACACAATATATACCGACACAAGTTTTCACAATACTAGAGCAGCAGATGGCAACCTCTTGAAAATTCCCTATCCAAGGACTAACAAATTCAAAAGAGCACCTATTTATCAGGGAAGCCAACTCTGGAACAGCCAAAACCAGGAATGCAACAACCTACCTGCAATTTAAATCTAGATTAAAGGTTGAGTACCCAACATAGACATACATTAATAAACCTACCTGGATAGACCACAAACGTTGAGAACTGAAATAAATACATAGTCCCAAACCACTCCCTTCCCTCTCCCTCTCTGAAATCCCCCCTGGCAAAAAGAGTAAAAGAAATAACAACTACCAAAGTATACCCACCAGCCTATAACACCTGACTAAACCAATAAAACATATACTACTGACAAAGCTATAGTTGACCCAAGACAATTTAAATGAGTCGTGCAACCATTATTTGCATAATCCAAAATCCATGACTACCTGTATCAGCAAGTCATGCCCATTATATTAATGTCTCCTCACAGGTATGATCATCAAATCACTGATATAGTCTAAAGGTAAATGGCTATTCTCCAGTCTACATGTGCAAAATAAGATCCCCACTATATTTGTAATGCCTCATTTTAACCTACTACTGTCTATATTGTTCATACCATCGCATCATCTCATCCATAAATAGTTCATATGCACTATAATTGCTAAGGCCGGAAGACCAGCGCCTCGGTGCTGAAAAAAGATTCAACTGGGATACAAATTTGAACCAAAAAAAACAAAAAATGGCTACATACAACCACCAAGATGGCAGCCACAGAAAGCTCTCAATTCAACTTTTAAAGTATATTAATCTACATGATTTAATCAATTATTCACACAAAAAGTAGCTGGTTATGAGAAATACACATTTAAACTTTATAGTTAGCATTTTAGATTGCAAATTCTAACATTTTTCTCTATATGGTTGTCTAAAATCCTTGGCAGTGCTGCTGGGATAACTACAACACAACAGGAGCAACCAATTTCAGCACTCTCCCCCCACGTATACAGTTACATAAACTGAAAACCTGCAAAGGTATGCTTGGAGAGCATTTGTCGGAGTACGGTTCGTATCTCAGCAGCCTATAGCTGGTCCGTTTAACAAAGTATTAGTATACGCTGATAGTGCTGCGGCGTTTAACAATGTATTATTATATGCTGATAGTGCTGCGGCGTTTAACAACATATTAGTATATGCTGATAGTGCTGCGCCGTTTAGCAATGTATTAGTATATGCTGATAGACAGATAGTGCTGCGCCATTTAGCAACGTATTAGTATACGCTGATAGTGCTGCGGTGTTTAACAACATATTAGTATATGCTGATAGTGCTGCGGCGTTTAGCAACGTATTAGTATATGCTGATAGTGCTGCGGCGTTTAGCAACATATTAGTATATGCTGATAGTGCTGCGGCGTTTAGCAACGTATTAGTATATGCTGATAGTGCTGTGGCGTTTAACAATGTATTAGTATACGCTGATAGTGCTGCGGCGTTTAACAACGTATTAATATACCCTGATAGTGCTGCATCATTTAGCAACATATTAGTATATGCTGATAGTGCTGTGGCGTTTAGCAACATATTAGTATATGCTGATAGTGCTGCGCCGTTTAGCAACGTATTAGTATGCCCTGATAGTGCTGTGGTGTTTAGCAACGTATTATTATATGCTGATAGTGCTGGGGCGTTTAACAACATATTAGTATACGCTGATAGTGCTGCGGTGTTTAACAACATATTAGTATACCCTGATAGTGCTGCAGCGTTTAGCAACGTATTAGTATATGGTGATAGTGCTGCGGCGTTTAACAACGTATTAGTACACCCTGATAGTGATAGTGCTGCGGCATTTAACAACATATTAGTACACACTGATAGTGATGTGGCATTTAACAACGTATTATTATACCCTGATAGTGATCGTGCTGCAGCATTTAGCAATGTATTAGTATACACTGATAGTGCTGCGGCATTTAACAATGTATTAGTATACACTGATAGTGCTGTGGCGTTCAACAATGTATTAGAATTCGCTAATAGTGCTGCCACGTTAAACAACATATTAGCATATGCTGATAGTCCTGCATCATTTAACCAATGTATTAGTATACGCTGATAGTGCTGCAGCATTTAACAACGTATCAATAGACCCTGGTAGTACTGCAGCGTTTAGCAATGTACTAGTATGCACGGATAGTGCTAAGCAACATATTATCATACGCTGATAGTGCTGCAGCATTTAACAACATAATTGCATAAACTGATAGTGCAGCAGCGTTTAACAACATATTATATTATACACTGATAGTGCTGCGGCACTTAACAACATATTAGTATACGCTGATAGTGCTGCAGCATTTAACAACATATTAGTATACGCTGGTAGTAATGTGGCGTTAACAACATATACACTGACAGTACTGCAGCGTTTACCAACATATTAGTATACACTGATAGTGCTGCAGCATTTAACAACATATTAGTATACACTGATAGTGATGTGGCATTTAACAACATATTAGTATACCCTGATAGTGCTGCAGCATTTAACAACATATTAGTATATGCTGATAGTGCTGCAGCATTTAACAACATATTAGTATACACTGATAGTGCTGCAGCATTTAACAACATATTAGTATACACTGATAGTGCTGCAGCATTTAACAACATATTAGTATACACTGATAGTGCTGCATTTAACAACATATTAGTATACACTGATAGTGCTGCAGCATTTAACAACATATTAGTATACACTGATAGTGCTGCAGCATTTAACAACATATTAGTATACACTGATAGTGCTGCAGCATTTAACAACATATTAGTATACACTGATAGTACTGCGCATTTAACAACATATTAGTATACACTGATAGTGCTGCAGCATTTAACAACATATTAGTATACACTGATAGTGCTGCGGCATTTAACAACATATTAGTATACACTGATAGTACTGCAGCATTTAACAACATATTAGTATACACTGATAGTGCTGCAGCATTTAACAACATATTAGTATACACTGATAGTGCTGCGGCATTTAACAACATATTAGTATACACTGATAGTGCTGCAGCATTTAACAACATATTAGTATACACTGATAGTGCTGCAGCATTTAACAACATATTAGTATACACTGATAGTACTGCGGCATTTAACAACATATTAGTATACACTGATAGTGCTGCAGCATTTAACAACATATTAGTATACACTGATAGTGCTGCAGCATTTAACAACATATTAGTATACACTGATAGTGCTGCAGCATTTAACAACATATTAGTATACACTGATAGTGCTGCAGCATTTAACAACATATTAGTATACACTGATAGTGCTGCGGCATTTAACAACATATTAGTATACACTGATAGTGCTGCAGCATTTAACAACATATTAGTATACACTGATAGTGCTGCAGCATTTAACAACATATTAGTATACACTGATAGTGCTGCAGCATTTAACAACATATTAGTATACACTGATAGTGCTGTGGCATTTAACAACATATTAGTATACACTGATAGTGCTGCAGCATTTAACAACATATTAGTATACACTGATAGTACTGCAGCATTTAACAACATATTAGTATACACTGATAGTGATGCGGCATTTAACAACATATTAGTATACACGGATAGTACTGCATCATTTAACAACATATTAGTATACACTGATAGTGCTGCGGCATTTAACAACATATTAGTATACACTGATAGTACTGCAGCATTTAACAACATATTAGTATACACTGATAGTGCTGCAGCATTTAACAACATATTACTATACACTGATAGTACTGCAGCGTTTACCAACATATTAGTATATGGTGACAGTCTAGGATAATGAGTGTGTGAGTCTTAGGTGGTAGCCATACAGGAAGTCCTTTATTCTGAATCCGACCATAATAAACATACCCGATACAACATCTCCCCTCTTTCAAAGATGACTGGGATGGTCCAAATCATTAAATGAGTTTCTTAAACCCCAATGATATGAGTCAATTTAATCACTCAAACCAGTTAGTTATGTTCAGAGTTCATCTTTATATTTTATTTTGTTGAGTGATTAACTATATCTCTATATTTATCATAAGACTAGTAAGTAATATGAGGTTTTAATGAAGCATAATCCAAATGTTCAACTACTACAAGTGGAAGTCAAATATGACTGCTGAAATTAATTAGTAGCCTAATCTATATAACATGATGGTGTTTTAACTTCTCGTCCACCCCTGGTTTTAACAACTGTCTCTGGACGAGCTGTTGATCTGACACTTTGCTCAACTGGAGGAGAAACAAATTTCTCTGGTATTTGCTCAGCCTGAGAGTTTGAACGTAGTTCATTTAGGTGGACTCTGTTGCATACATATGTCCTTTTTGTAGTGTTCATGAGATATGGCCCCCTATGGTGAGCCTTCTCCTTAACAGTACCAGTTACGCTCCGGTCTTTTATCCACACATCATCTCCTGGATGGAACTTGGACAGGGGACGAGCACTGTGGTGATGGTCATAGCTGGCCCCCATTTGCTTGTGATACTTTTCCTCTCTTTACAGCACAATGTCCATATCAGGAGGTGCTGGTTTCAGCTTTGATGGTAGAACTGGGATCTTCGTGTTTAGCCTTCTCTTCATAAGCAACTGTGCTGGACTAAACCCATTTTGAATAGGTCAATAAAGTGATGTATATGCATGTAAATATATGTATGTATATATATATATATATATAATCTATGTATATATATATAGATAGATAAATGCATATATATGTATATGCATGTTTATATATATATATATATATATATATATATATATGTAAGAATTGCACGGCAACACAGTATTGGTGGGTACATTATTTATTTACAGGAAGTGAGAATAGTAGAGAACAGTAATGCACCTGGCTGGGCCTCAAATGCCCTACCTAAAATGGATAAGAAAAAAGTTTTGAAAGCAAGTGTGGAGGCTCTGGCTGCCAGGGACAGACTGAGCCAACATCAACAACAGGTGTAGGGAGGCTCCTGCCCCACCTGGTGGTCGTGCCTGGCACTATCCTGTGAGCCCCCCAGGAGCCCCCTGGGTGGCAGCACTTTGCAATTCGGTTACATCCGCATATACATTGTATATACGTGGGTGTAAGAATTGCGCGGCAACACAGTATTGGTGGGTACATTATTTATTTACAGGAAGTGAGAATAGTAGAGAACAGTAATGCACCTGGCTGGGCCTCAAATGCCAAAGTCAGAGGCACACCAGACAGAAGAAAATAAAGAAATTAAATCAAGAGGAAAGAGCTGCGGCGACCTTGATGTCCGCAACGAACCGGTCGGCCAGAGGACGAGCAATGTATCTATAGACGCAGTCCGAGGACCAGTCACTGCATACCTCGATCTCATCAATGGAGGCCCCTTGTAGGGCGAGGAAGGTACACCCACCCCGGCGGAGCGAGTGGCAGGAGAATGAGGAGGTGTCTAGTCCGGCCTCTTCCGATGGTTGCCTGGAGGGTAACATAAACTAAAGGTGTGTAGCCCCAGCAAGCAGAGGGAATGGAAAGCAGGGGCGTCTTGGGTTACTTTAACCGGTTAGACCTGCAAGAAGAGTTAGTTGCTAAATAAGTGGGCACAACAGAGACGGCCGGCAGGATCGGCGCGAACAATGCGGTGCTTGCTAAGAACATCTTGCCACCTGCTCAGAGCGTCACAGATAGTGTTGTCTCCGCTCCTAATGTAAACAGACTTCACGTCGAAGTTAAAGGTAACTGAAGTCCAGAAGAGCTCCTTAACCCAGCCCATGATGGTTTTATTAATGCAGCGGCCGGTGGCAAGTGCAGCACGAACCGTAATGTTGTCAGTCACAAAAACAACACTTTTGTCTTGCCAAAGATGGCCCCAGCGGCGGGCAGCGGCGATGACAGTCCACATCTCCTTCTGGTTAATGTGGGTTTCGGGCCCAACCCCTGTTGCATCGGCATGATGGTGGCCGACCTCAGAGGCCAGGTCGCGCTCGTTTGAATGAAAACAGCCGACCAACCATTCGTCTGAGTGGGTCGCTCCGAAGCCCCAATCAGAGGCGTCACTGTAGACCGAAACGACAGCTGCGTGGGGGCCAAGAATTTTTGCGTAGCCGTTGAACGTATCAACGTAATCAAGCCACCACTTGAGCTCTGACCTGAATTCCTCATTAAGGCGGAACATGTAGTATGGTTTACGCAGCTGACGAATCGCGTCGTAGACCCTGGTAGAGAAGGAGCGGCCCCCCCGGACGACAGTAGCGCAATGGGCTAAGCGGCCACCTAACCTCTCTAGGTCTTTACGTGAGGCCTTTCGTTTGCCGAGGAACCCTGATAGTACACATTTAAGTTTAATGATCTTATCTCGGGGAAGGCGGAGCTGGAGAAGGACACTGTCAACTTCGATACCGAGAAATCTTGCACACTGGGCAGGCGCGCGGAATTTGGGGTAGCTTAAGTAGAACCTACCCCGGTTACCACTGCTCGAGTGACCAACTCCTCCCCCACCCTGCTTTATCATATGCTCGAAGGCATAGTATTTCAGGGCAAGTTCGGGATTGCCCCCGGAGAAGGCCACGTAGCCCTCAGAGACGGCGAGTTTGCGGATGGCACGGTCGTAGTTCACATGCGTGTTTTCCTGGAAGGTCCCAGACTTGGCCTTGCCCGCGATGTATCCAAGGTGTTGGAGGATGCCCAACAGCTTACCGCTGTCAGTCACCTTAGAGGCTACCACCCAGTTTACGGTTGCCTCTATCAGCTCGAAGGGCGATAACTTCTTAACATCCCTCCCATCCTCCACGTGCCTACGCATCGACCACTTGCTTCTGGCCTTCCTCTCTCTGCTGGCAGAGCGGTCGTCTGATGAGGAAGAACTCGAAGCACGATGTCGATGATGACATCTCCTACGATGCGAGGACGAAGATCGTCTTCGTGTCACACTGCGGCCTCGCGAATGCGAGCTGTCGTGGTGGCCGCTGGATAGTCCCGTCGTCCCGTCCCGTCGGATTTCTTCGGATTGTTTCGAAGTTTGTGCAGAGAGCCGAGCGACGTCGTCGAGTAGGTCTTGTTCCTCCCGTTCGAGTTCGGCTAGACGCTTCCGCTTTCGCAGCTTTCGCAGCTTAGCGATTCGGGCTACGATCTTCCGTTCGTCGTCTTCGCTGTCGTCGTCTTCGGGCCGGACGACCTGGTCGATCACGACTTCGTGCTTGGATGATAACGATCTTCCTCCCTCGGCCATCTTGTCGGCTTTCGACGTCGAACGGGTCGTCCGTTTCGTCAAAACACGACGCCTGCAGCCATCGTTTACTGGCTCCTGGTGGGCGGTACTACAGAACGTGCAGTACTCCTTTGGCATTGTACGTGTGGAAACGGCAGAGATTACCGTATCGACAGGTCGCCGGCCGTATCGACAGTGACGATTCTCGACATTAATCGAAATATGTCAATTATTCAAAAATAATGGTATTGGGTGATCCGTTTCATCGAATCACGACGCCTGCAGCCGTCGTTGACGGGCTCCTGGCCTACAGAACTACAGAATGCGCAGTACTCCTTTGGCATTGTACGTGTGGAAACGGCAGAGATTACCGTATCGACAGGTCGCCGTACGGCCGGCCGTATCGACAGTGACGATTCTCGACATTAATCGAAATATGTCAAATATTAAAAAATAATGTTTATTGGCAGTGATTACCGTATCGACAGGTCGCCCTACGGCCGGCCGTATCGACAGTAACGATTTTCGTCATTAATCGAAATATGTCGATTATTCCAAGAAAAAAAAGGTAGAAGTGACAGCTGGGGTCCCTGCTGAAGGTCAGTAGCGCCGTAGTTGTGCCGTAGCCGTTCCTAGTTTACCGTAGAGTCGAACACAGAACCGTAGGAGCAGCCGTTACGACTTTCCCGCCGAAAGTTTTTTTTTTTTAATTTTTTTTGAATCAACATCACCGAACCGATAATCGCTAAGACTCTCCGATTACCGTATCGACAGGCCGATTGCCGTGTCGACAGTACGTTATTGATATTATCAGGCTAAAGGTTTGGTTAACCGTGTAGAGTGGCCGTTAAGACGTTAGAGTGGCCGTTAAGACGAACCGATTAAACAGCTGATAGAAACCGTATCGACAGAAGTTAGTTTTAGCTCACAGTTTGTAGATTGGCCGTCTGTAGATTCAAGTTGCCAGCAGCCGTATAGTGAGCCGTATAGTGATCCGTATAGGTAGTCAGTAGGAAACCGTAGACACAGGTAGCAGGTAGACTGTGTACAGTTTTGAGTTTTGAAAGCAAGTGTGGAGGCTCTGGCTGCCAGGGACAGACTGAGCCAACATCAACAACAGGTGTAGGGAGGCTCCTGCCCCACCTGGTGGTCGTGCCTGGCACTATCCTGTGAGCCCCCCAGGAGCCCCTTGGGTGGCAGCACTTTGCAATTCGGTTACATCCGCATATACGTTGTATATACGTGTGTATATATATATATGTGTATATTAGATAGATATATGGACATATCTATATGTATATTTATGTATACAGTAAAACCTCTATATATCGACCGACCTTGTGACCTACTTTAGGAGGCCCATTTAGGGAGGTGGTCGGTTTAGGGAGTTAGAATAAGGTTACAATGGTATCGTCGGGACCCAAATAAAGTGATCGATATAGGGGAGTGGTCGATCTGTGGAGGTGGTCAGTTAGAGAGGTTTTACTGTATATATGTATGTGTGTGGGGGGGGGGGAGGGGGACTCAACCAACGCGCCAATGGAGGAAGTAGCAAAGTATATATGTTCCCTTAGCATTTATACTTCATTGCGGCCATGGCACAGGACAAGGAGGCACGGATGGGATAACATGTCTTTATTCCGGGCAGCCCCCGGGGGCATTACATGAATGGCTTTCTGGTTTGCGGGTGTCCACGAGCTGCAAAGAATCAGTGTCATGTGGTGATCAGAGTGGGGGATGAGAATGGCATGAATGATGTGCGACAGGTGACCATGGCGAGGTTAATTAATTAATAAGTGTCAATTAGAGGAATGGTCGTGACCATTGTTTAATTACGAGCCCCCGCAATATAATTAATTGATGATTTATTGGTATTGTTTATATTTTTCCGGCCAAGCCAATGTAGTATCGGGGTTTGTCGTAGGTTTGGTTGTACCGGACGCTACTGTGTCATGGCTCGTACGAGTGCAGCGTTGACCTTCTTGGAGGCCTGGGTGCTGATGTAGCGTTTGTAGGCATCGGAGGTCCATCCCCCGAATCGCTGCTCCTCGAGCTCAGAGCTGCCCGAGGTGAATGCGACCATTGCCGCCACCCTCTTTATGGCATGGAGTGTGTATGGGGGGTGGTCGGACCGCGCCGCCTGGGCCTCCCTCCACCTCCGCGCGATGTAGGGGATGGTCATGGGCTGCTTGTCCCCCGGGAACAGCAGGAGGGGTTGGGTGGGGGCGGTGGTGGGGGCAATGCTGAGCATCGCGCAGTATGCCCGGACCGGGCGGAAACGGGGTCCGAAGCGGTGGCCAGCACCAGAGTGCGTGACTGGTTGTTGGCCTGCATGTTTTTGGCCCACTTCTGGTCGATGCAGAGGGCCCTGGGATGCTCCCAGATGTCGCCCCTGCTGGTGTGCCGCGTTCTGTCGAAGGTGGCCGCCGACCTCGGCGCGACCTCGGATTGCCAGGCCCCCGCAAAGAACATGACCAGCAGTGCGAAGGCCACCAACGTCCCGGGCGGGTCGGTTCTGATGTCGATGACTGCCTGCCATATGATGCTCATGGGTGCGTGCAGGGGGGCCTTTGGCCTATGGATATTGGACCTTCGGTGTGCGTCCATCACCAGCCGCACCGTTATGTGGTCGAGGGGTCGGGTGGAGGCCTCCCTGAGCCGGAAGAAGAGCCTGAGGTGTTACACCGAGTTTGCCACAGATGATGGGCACAGTCGGGCCGCACTCTCTTCTATCCAGCACCTGATCTGGAGCGGTGTGGGGGACAGCGGCTGCACCGCGTAGTGGTTGCAGTAGGCCGTGTAGTTGGTGATGGTGGCGTTGTAGTTCGCCCACGACCCCGGGGCCCTGGCCTCCATCTGCCTGGCCGTCGCGGCCCAGGCGAGCCCCGCGGAATCCGTGCCTGCGAGCAGAAAGAGGTTGGAGGGGAGCATAATGGAGAAGGGTTGGTGTAACAGGGGTTAAGCAGTTTTCGATGCAAATGTTTATGGCAGTAGCCTGGTGCTTGTGGCTTATGTGGGCCCTACTCAGGGCATCAGCTATGACATTCATGTGGCCGGGTATGTGGTGCGTTCCGGACTGCCTGGAACAGCCAGGTGGCCCTCGCAATTGAGAGCAGCCGGGGTCCTGTCCCCTGCCAGTCAAGAGCACATGGACGGCGGTGGCATTGTCGCACCATATAGCTACGTGGCCACAGGTATCGTGGGGGCGTGCCAGCATGTGGAGCACGGCCAGCTCGTTGAGGGCCTCTATTTGCATGATGCTGTCATCGGTGTTGCAGTAGCCGTCCCTGAGGGGCATGGAGTAGGCATGGGTGTCATCGGCCCTGCCTATGCCCCCAAGGCAGGCGTCCACAGCTATGTCCCTTCCTGGGTGATTGGGGGGATGATTGCGGTGCCGTTCCAGCCCTCAGCAAATGCGGGGATGGTGATTACCAGGCGAGGTCCGCCCGCATTTCGTAGTCAACACGGGCGCTGGTCCCGGAAATGGCCCTGAGGGCCCCCAGCAGTCGGCCAACGAAGAGCCTGACGCGGCACACACATTTAGAGAGGTGGAGGAGCTTTCCGAGCAGGGACTGGAGCTGCTTCCTGGTTATGCGGGCCCTGGTGGCAGTGGCGTGTACCATCCGCATGGTGCTCACGACCTTGTTGGCCGGCATGGCTAGGGTCATGGTGGGGGCATCTATGAGGATGCCAAACCACTGGATGGCCGTCGTGGGGGGCTGGGTCTTCTCAGCCGCCTCCTGGAGGCCGAGCTCGTCAAACACGCCTCGGGCAGTGCGGAAGTGGGCATCGGCGGTCGGGCGATCGGGTGCCATGACTATGAGGTCATCCGGATACATTGTGGTGGCTATCTCGTGTCCACGGAGTATGTAAACTACTGCCTCCGCCACCCTCTGTATGTGGCAGAACGGAGGTGTCGAGGTAGTAGCCGCCTCGCCAGCGGGCCCTGATGAGGGGCCAGTCAAGAGAGCAGGACCTAAAGTTCTTGTAGGCCCTCCATGGTGAACATGAAGCTGGCCCGGAGCTCATGTGTGAACCCATCGACCGTGGGGAGGCAGTGGTCATGGAGTGGCCCAGCATGGTGTTCTTAATGATGTATGCATTGACGGATGTTTCGCGGGAGAAGGAGAGGTCGGTGATAATCCTCCTTTTGCTGGGGTCGGCCTTCTCCCTCGTCATCATGGGCGAGGCATGGAACCATGGTTGGAAGGGTGGTTCACGGTAGGGCCCGTGGAGCGCCCCACACTCCATCTTCTTGCGGATGTATTCTCCCATGGCCTCCGGGTGTTTAGTGGCGCTGGGGTGGTTCCTGACCTGTCCTGTCCCGGAGGTGGGGTTGAGGTAGCCGAGGGGAAATCCGAACCGGAGAAAGTCGACCAGCTGGCGGTGGTCGCAGGACCTGGAGAGCAGGGCGTTCCATCGGTCGACCCTAATGCCACTTGGTACCGGTATGCGGGCCTCCACCTCATTGGGCATCCCCATGGCACGGACGGCTGCGTATATAGTCGCTATGCTGCCATCTACCGCGGAGGTGGGGTGCGGCCAGTGGTCACGGCGGTGCCCCGCGAATGCCCATGGGGTGGGGTCGATGCAGGTTGCGGGGAGGGTTGTGGCGTCCTGAGCCCAGTGGGTCCGGATCCGGTCAAAGTTGGAATGGGCCTCCCCGCCACCGTGGGCAGTGCTGGCGCCATTAGTGCGCGCCCCGCCATCGGCCCTGCCGACATCGGGTGGGGGCTCCCCGCCCCCCTGAGGCGGCGCTGGTGGGAGCCACGTGGTGAACACTTGTGCGGTGTCCTCGTATGTGGCGTTGCCCGCATTTAGTGCTGGGCCATCGCCCGCAATTTATCGGGTGCCCGCATTCCTCGTGCTGCCCGCATCTGTCGGGTCGCCCACATCTGCCAACGTGGATGCTGACTGGTGGGGGCAGGTGTGACGGGGCGGGTGGTGTGTGTGTTGGGTTGGCGTCCCCCGGGGGGGGCGGCAGCAACGGGTGGCACATCCGTCGGGTCGTCGAGCCGGGGCGTGTCCACCAGATGTGGCGGTGAGGCGAGACGGCGATATGGCGCGGTAATGGGCGGCGCATCTGTCGGGTTGTCCAGCCGTGGCGTGACCGCCAGATGTGGCAGTGAGGTGAGACGGCGATATGGCGGTGAGGCAAGATGGCGGTAATGGCTGATGGCCATCCCGCCGCTGGGGCGAGATGGACTGTTGGTGCTGCCGAAGCCATGCCGCTCCACCGTGCCCGAGGAGTGCTGGGTGTGTGGGAGCGGGGGTAAGGGGCAGGCCATCCGCCAGGTCGTGCCAGGGGTCAGCGGGTGCGGGGCCGGTGGGTTCAGCGGGTGCCCGTGCGCCGGCCTGAGGTGTGTATTCCCCGCCGCCGTCCGCCATAAGGCCGTCTCCCCCTCATCTAGTTTTTTGCACCATCCTGTGCCTTGCGGCGGTACTGCTGCTCGGAATGGTCGTAGAATGCCTGTGTGACCCTAAAGCAGTGCGCACAGGCATGGACGACCTCATCGGGGCCGTCTTGATGGTCCTGGGGGAGGATGCAGCGGCGGGCCGAGTTAAATGCGGGGCGCTGCCGCTCATGAGCCTCTGCCTCGATGCGGGCGCGTCCCAGTTTGTTGTTGCCATTGTTTCCTTCCCGTCCGCCACGTGCGTGCGCCCGGGCCGGGCTGGGCGCGGCCATGTAATAGGTGAGCCACTCGTGCAGCATCGGGTTCCTATCGGACCAGGTAATCTTGTTATTTTCAATACGATCAAAGATTCGCTGCGACCATTTGCGGACCATGGGCCATGGCTTCGTCATGCACTCCTCAGTGATGCACCGGTAATGGTCAATCATGTTCTTGTAGTCACGCGGGTCGTATACCGGCTTGTGATCTAGTAGGGCAATGAACGCGCAGAGGTACTCCCTCTTGGTCATGGTACCGCGTGCGGCCAGTTTCTGGGCAGCGGACTGGCATTTAGCCCGCTCCAGGTACATGTATGGCTTGGATATAGGGTTTGCTACAAACATGTCATGCATGATGGTGCACCTACCTTCCAGCCTGCGGTACCACGCACGGTCACGATCCATCTCATCGTCGAGCACCTCTATCTGCTGGGCCCTGGCCTGCCTGCGAGCGATCCCGTCCCAGTGAGCGTCGGCTGCCGGGACGACCGCTCCCACCGGGGATGCAACTGCGAGGAGGGGATCCGGTGCCAAGCCCTGTACGATGCGGGGCGGATGCGGGGCGGGGGCCTGCAGGTGCAGTCCCCTGACTTGGGCCTGTTGCGGGGCCACATTGATCTGGGGCCACCTCGTCTATGAGAAGTATGGCGTCATGGAGGGCCCCGATCTGGTCGTCGAATCTTGCCTCCATTTCCGCCATGCGTCGCTCCATGCGGGTGTCAGCCTCCTCCCCAGGCATGGGCCGCACGTCACGTGGGGATGCAGACCCCCCTGGCGGCCACGGGGAGGACTGCCCCGGCGGTATGTAGGAGTCGTCGCTATCAATGGCCGAGCACCCTGCTCCCTGCGGTGAGCCTCCATTGTGCTGGGGGCTCTCCTCCCCGATGGGAAGTATGGAGCAGGATGCCCCAGGCCCGGAATTCGTAACATTGCGTGCAGGTCGTGCAGCCTGCCACTTTTTCCCGGCAGATCCGTGTCTGGGCATATCTCGTTGTGTTTGCGAGATGCCCTGGGTGCCAAAGTAAAATTGGGCAGTCGTCAGTCCGGATGTGTGAGGCGGAGTGACCAGCGGAGGGCATGAGCATCCGTGTGCATGCTCTGTGGCCCCATCCCCCACACCCCACCACCTGCCGTTGGGGGGCGAGGGGGTGGGCGTCGCGCCTCGCCGCCCTGCGTGCCCCGCAATGACCCCAAATGAGCTCACGCTCATTCCCCACAATTATTTATTATCCATATGTATATTGGTATGCACAAAATATATCTAAATGATGTACAACAGTCCCCACAGGACCTCCTCTCCCAGTGGCAAGTGGAAGTATATGAGTGCGCCAGAGACCAGCATATATACCCCCATGATTGGCTGGGGATAACTCTATTGTTTAGAATTTATGGACACAGTACTATCATGGGCAGTTCTGGCATGTAACCATTTGTTGTAACTAATTATTTCCTAATATTCACTGTTAATTTACTCAATCCGGTTCCAACTAAATGTCATGGGAATATTCAAGAAATTACATATGATTTGTTGCTTCCTGGTGATGTATTCCAATATTAAAACATCCCAAAACTCAGTGTGCCACAACAATATTGGTGAACCTGCACATTAATCCTATATAAAATTCGACCTTGGGAATTGAACTGGTGGTCAAATTAGGTACTTTAACCACTGTAGCCCAAACGAGACACCTCCACTCATACCAAACTTAACTCTGTTTAACTGAATGCCGGTCACTCTGATTCCCTCTGACTCTGAACCATGACCAACTGACACCAATGAGTGGTATATATAAATAAAAATATATGTATACATAAATGAGCAGCGAGTGGTCACAACCTCCTCTAGTCGTCATACCGAACCAATAACATATATATATGTGCGCATATTACAAGTTAGCCTAATTAATAAACTACTTCACATGATGTCAAATATGATCATTTGCTCACGTTACTAGTTATTTCTGATGAACTACACATTGTCTTTCTATTCTGATTTATTTGAGTGTATCATAGTTGAAATATGGTTAATATAAGAAAATCCCTAATACAAGCATCATGTTACAAGCAAACTTGGAATTTGCTTTTTTTATTATATTTTTATTTCAATTTTATATTTTGCATTGGAATGAACAGATGACAAGCTTTTTGATCATATTTCTAATTATGAATACTGTTACTAACCAAATCAGTATTAAAAACATAATAGTATACATCAACCTTGCTTAATCTGACATTAAAACTAAATTGTTCTCCTAATGCTGCTTGGAATACCATGGCAACTTGGGAACACCATAATGGCCCCTATCATGATGTAGCTTAGGTCCGATCCAGCATGGCTACACTGGGAATCAATGAAAACCAACAGTTAATTGAAGCACTGTAAATAAAGTTATAAATTAATTAAATTTGGGAAATTAGGAGAAAATGTGATGGGTTGTGATAGAGCTGTATGATTCGAAATAAGAAAGTTCATTATTTCAATGCCAGAATAAGATGATTGTCATGATCTTTCTTAGATGCACCAGGAATAGAAACAATATTGTCTTTTAAAAATATATCTGACATTGCTTTTACAAATGCAGGATTTCAAAAGTAATGAAACTCTTATTGACTTGTAGCCTAAAGTATGAAGACTTAATTTGTTTGCTTTGTACTTTGCAGCTACCTGTAGCGGGTCAAACGTTGTCTGTAAGAACAAGGGTTACCTGAATCCGGCAAAGTGCACCGAGTGCATCTGTCCCGCTCCATTCAAGAACAAAAATGACCCTGCGTGTGAGAGCCTGCCTCAGTGGAACACAGAAAGTAAGCAATTTAATTTAAGGCTGAACTGAACGATAAGCCTGGCTTTTTCAATTGTCAATATGCAAGTTTGATTGACAAATGGTCTTTAATAAACATCTATTTAAAATGTTTCCTAAAGGTTTATTTTATCGGTAAGTCAGTGTTATTTTATCAGTTGTCATGTGATGGTAATACTAGTGCGAGTGTATTTTGGTTCTAAATTCATGAATATAGTTAGTTTTACCTCTCTGAGTAAACATCAGCACAGCCCAATCACATTGTATTTCTGCCATTAGGCTTTGATAAAACTAGATAAAGCTGTCTTGTGGATGATTCTAGGTTGGTATCAGTTTGTGATAGGCAAGTCCAGCAGTCTTAATGGAGAAAAGACCACATTAATTCTTTGCACATTTGTTAAATTTATTAATTCAAAATGCCAATTTGGTGCCAGTTTCTTTTTAATGAAATTACCAGGGATTATTCTTTCCTCCAGATTTGACAGCTCTCAAATATATGATGCTTCATACCAAACATAGAAAATATTTGCAGTTCATTAAACATTTTGTCTTTGAAGCAAATTCTTAAAATTCTTAGCACATTTGACATTTTCTGTACTTAGATCTTGAAAAGTCTAGATTTAGAAATAGAGGGACAGGTTTAAAAGTGCCATATTTTATTTGCGTTATATTATTTATTTTGGTTCAAAGCAAAAATACAGATTAGGCAGGGCTTAATTAGCAGAGAATAAAAGTGTTTTGGTTTGACATTTCGTATCTAAATAAGTCCAGATCAATTATCTAAATCTGTATATAGTTGTATCAAAAGAGAGTATCTGGCACTAGTGTTCATATAGTTCATTAGAGAGCCAAGATCAAATATTGATGGTTGGCGTTTCTTATTTATTCATGTCTCAAATTATATTTTTATTATTTGTTCATGTTTGTTCTAATTTCTGAGCTGAATGCATCGATCTGGTGTGTATATATTGGAGCATGCATATCAATAATCATAAAGCCATGGCATCCCAGTATTTCAGTGGGGGTGCTGTGAAAAACTGGTGGAAAGTGGGCGATAATAGGAAGTTGCTCTTCCATCTTTTAGTCCTATAGTTAGTTCTATGGTTAGATATACTGACAATGCAGGGGTAAGATATTCAGGCATTTAGTAAATAATTAATGAACTACAGGGCTATTGCAAAGCAGCTTCACATCACACATTGTGTATTTCAGAATGTGGCAGTGGGCCCCAGGTGAAAACATTGACGGCTGATGCACCTTCAGCCACCTTGACTCTTGGCAGCTACCCGACTGTTGCAAACACAAAGGATGAATTTGTGTGCGCATGGAGCATAACTGTGAGTGCTGCTTCTTTTAATGCAATTTAAAATTCTTCAAATGTACATGTTCTAAGCCATGAATATGAAGAAACCTTTTGATTCTTTAAATTATATTCAGTTATTATTAGTAGTTGTTATTCTTAGAGTATATAGTGTTGACTATTCCCTCCCCCAACGGGTACTCTGATAACACTGGCAAGAACTTGTGGGTTTCAGATTTCAGTGTTGTTTTCATGCTAGTTTCACATATTAACTCTTCAGTAATTATTTCCAAGTATATCTCAGGTAAAGTTTGAGTACATTTTCCATTCCACCTATTCACCCCAATTCCGCTGCTCCCTGTTTCGACCTACTTCCTATTGTAATATTACATAATGATAGTTCTGTCAAAATTAGAATATGCTCCGTAACACTAGACCATATGATACATAATGCTTGGACGTACACCCCCTACCCCTTAGGTGTTTAATAATATTTGAATGGCCCCTAGCTCCATCTGCCTTTTTTGTCTTCTTATTTCTTTGTTTGTCTTTACTTTTAAACTATTACAAGATATCTCTCACTACTGAGATCTGTACTCCTTTTGTCAATATTTGACCTAGTCTTTGTGGGATGTTGGTGCCTGGAATACCCTGCCTGATTATCTTGGTTCAGAGGTTGGCAGTATGCCCTCGCCTTCTACTGGTTTTGCTGGAATCTGAATTTCAGGTACACTAATGTATTCACTGGGAGAGGAGATGATCTCTGTTGCTTGTTCA
>CM059202.1:4978230-5039852 GCA_030323885.1 Branchipolynoe longqiensis
GTAGTAGTCTGCAGCAACATCTCACGGAAGGTGCCGCATAGACAAGTAGGTGTGGGTAGTGTGGTGACATCAGGAAGCCTAGGTGGTGTAATAGTTAGTGTAGTGAAGAGACGATGCGACTGCTCTGATGTCCAAGTAGCAAGTCCAGTTTATTGTTTCTAACTTTACCACCTCAACTCACGCGCATGCGTGTCACGGCCGCTGGTACCGGCTCACGCTCTGTACATACCATATACTACATCTTCCCCCTCAACTTTTTATTTATTTTTTATATTTTTTTATATAGTTATTTAAATATATAACATTAACAATGATCACTATGTATTGATAAATACATGCACTATCTCTCCATCATTGTCATATGATTTCAATCAGCTTACCTCTAACAATTTTTGTGTTTTTTTGTTTATATCTCGTCTTTATATATATATTTAACAGTATTCGAGTAGGGTAATGCAACATCATGAATATATATATATATATATATATATATATATATATATAGATCCGTCACTACTTCTAATCCCTTTTCACGTGCGACATACATTTACCTTCTTAACAATGGCTATATGTCACCCCGCTTTTACTGTTGATTTTATCAATCTACATGCCTTACAGGTTTTACCTCTCTACCTGACCTCGTTATATAATTTGGCTTACTTGCTTTTACCTCTTTCAAGCTGTACTGCTCCCTGTGTTTTGGTACTGTTCGCTTGTCTTCTACTGGTGCAGGAATCACCATAGACCTATTCCTGGTTACTATCTTGTTATCATCATTCTTAATTCGATACGACCGGTTGTGATTCCTGTTTTTGCCTGCTACATGTCCTGCAACCCAGTGTCCCTTATGATTAACATACCTAACCCGCTCACCTGCTTCAAGCACTCGATGTTGTTTCACTGCATGCCTGTCATGATATGCTTTTTGAATGAGTTGACGTTTCTTAATTTGTTTATGTCGCGACTGTAGTACTTTGGCTTTAAGAAATCTCGGTATTGTTGGAAGTGTGCACCAGAGCTGTCTACTCATTATTAATTGAGCTGGAGAAGCACCTAGGCCATGAATGACCGTATTCCGATACATCAATAATGCTAAATAAAAATCAGAACCATCTATCTTAGATTTTTTTAACATCGATTTCACTGTTTTTACATACCTTTCGGCCTGTTCATTACTTCTAGGATACAATGGGCTAGAATGTATGATTTTGAATCCATATGTTCTTGCGAACAACTTATACTCATCGCTGATGAACTGCGGGCCATTGTCCGATATCACCATATTAGGTATCCTGTGACGCGCAAACACCTCCTTCATACTCATTATGACTGCCTTACTTGTTATACTTTGCAACTGCACCACCTCTGGATATTTAGAATAGTAATCAACAATTACAATGTAATTATCCTGCCCTTCGTGGAACAAATCCACTCCTACTTTGTAGAATGGAATATCTGGAATCTCATGTGATATTAACGGTTCCTTACCTGGAAGATCCCGAGTCATTTGACACGTCTGACACCGAGACACTTTATCCTGAACTTGACTGTCCATACCCGGCCAGAACACATAATCTCGAACTACTTGCTTAGATTTAACAAGGCCTAGATGCGAAGCATGGATTCTGTTTAACATTTTACATTGCAACGATCTTGGAATGACAATTATCGTCCCTTTTAATATAATGTCATTATGGATGGTTAACTCGTCCCGAAATGTGTGATATGGCTTCAACGAATGGTCAACATTACTTTGATCTGCCGGCCATCCGTGTCGTATGTACTCGGTTAACTTTCCCAGGCTGCTGTCTGTCTGTGCCTCAAGTGCTATCTCTGCCAATTCTTCCTCCACGTATTCTAATGCTGCAATGGACATCACATTATCATATAAGTTTAACGGTTTGTTCTTAGTTGTGTGTGCATGTGACAATGTATCCGCAAAAAACATATCCGTACCTTTTACATACACTAATTTCAAGTCATAGTTTTGCAACCTTAACCTCATTCGCTGCAACCTTGCCGTCAACATATGTATCGGCTTTAACATGATACTTACGAGTGGTTTGTAATCTGTCTCGACTGTGACTTGCTTACCAAAAATATATTCATGAAATTTGGTACAGCCGAAACAGATTGCCAGCATTTCCCTCTCAATGACAGCATAATTGCCTTGACACTTACTTAATGCCTTCGACGCCATACTAACAGGCAACCCATCCTGCAACAACGCCGCTCCGACCCCACTTTGCGATGCATCTACTTGCATAATTATAGGTTTATTTACTTTGTAGTACTTTAACACTGGCGCCGTAACTAACAACTGCTTTAACCTTGTAAAAGCAGTCTCTTGCTCATGATACCAGTGCCATGCTACATCCTTTGATAACAGTATTCTGAGCGGCTTAGCGATTTCTGATAGGTTCGGTATACATTTATGCACATACCCCACCATTCCCAAAAATCTTTGTACACTGGGCTTATCCGTGGGGGTGGTCATTTCAGTGATAGCCTGTACCCAGTCTGGATTGGGCATTAAGCCCTCTCCTGTCAGCAAATGCCCGACATATTTCACCTGTGATTTACACAATACCATCTTCTTCGGGTTCAACTTCAACCCTACTTGCTGAACCCTTTTCAGAACTGCCTCTAGCCTTTCATGATGCTCACTCAAAGAAGATGGTATATCAAAATGTCATCTGACACGACGTCCACACCTGGAGACCCGCTAACATTTTCTCCATTTCTTGAATGAAAATATCCCTGGCTGTTTTAATGCCGAAAGGCAGCCGGGTGAATCTGTATCTTCCCCACGGTGTGTTGAATGTGCATAATAAAGAACTTTGTTTGTCTAACATTATCTGCCAGTTTGTGCATCTAATACCAAACAAAATTTGGCACCTGACGTACTAGCCACTACCTGCTCTATCGTTTTAATTGGATATGGACCACGGAATATCGATTTATTCAACTTTGTCGGGTCGAGGCAAATTCTTAACTTATTCGGTTTTCTTACAATTGTAATAAAATTTATCCATGCCGTCGGTTCATTCTGTTCAACTATCACCCCCATATCCAACATCCTGTCCAACTCATTTCGCACATCACCATTAATGGCATGCGGAATACGCCTTGGCGGGTCAATGACCACCAGTACACTATCATCTACATGTATAGTCGCATTCACCTTGATACAACCAAGGCCATGAAATACAGTTTTATATCTATTTACCATTTCGCTTGCCTGTTTGTTGCCTTGTTCCACCGACTTCCCTTCAATGTTCATTGCCTGCACGTGACTGACGAGGTTCAGGCTGACACACGCGTCCTTCCCCAGGATAGGACAGCCGTTGTCTATCACCTGGAACCGTGGGGGCCTACCTTGAACTTCTATGACGACCTCGCCCTGAGGCCGAATACGCTCCCCCGAGTACGTGATGAGTCGACACCTCGGCTTTCCCAGCCGCACGTTGGGCATTTTCATGAACTCAGACTCAGGTATGATGTTCGCCTCTGAGCCTGTGTCTAGTTTGAAGCGTACTTGTTCGTCGAATATTTTTAGTGTCTCAAACCATAACCCAGACCATTCGTCCATATCAGCAATGGCGCCCACGAACAAGTTTTCATATTCGTCGTCCTCCATTTTGTCGTCCCTCTCATGCTCAGTTCCGCTGTTGTCACCATCCATGCCAATTGCGTTCACAGGTGCTGCCACTCTCCTTCCGCCTCTGCACACTTTGGCAAAATGCCCTATTCGCCCTCATGCATTACATTGCTTACCAATTGCAGGGCAATTATCACGTGCATGCACGTAACCACACCGGCTACAATTAGACTGCTGCCTCCCCTGACTGCCTCGCCTATTACCTCTGCCAACACTCGCACTATTAACAGGTGTCGGCGAACGGTTAGGCGCTGGGGGGCGTGCCCGGTTTGTGTCACGCCGGCTAATTTCCAACACCTCTTCGTCTCGCCTGCCGTCCACTGTTAGCTGTTCGTCACTATGCTCGCTTAAACTGCATATCTCCAAACATTTGTCCAATGTTAAATTTGACGTTCGAAGCAGCCTGTTCCGCAATTTCCGGTCCCTCACACCACACACCAACCGGTCATAGAGCATGGGATCCTCATTGCTGCCATATTCACATAGTTCCACTCTATATTTTAACTCACGAATGTATTCCTCTATGTCTTCTGAACCCTGGTTGTAACTATTAAACTTGTATCTCACAATAGTTCTGTTGGACTTACTTTCACAATACGCTCTGAACGCCTCCGTCAATACTCCTATTCTCTCTCTCTCTCCACTCGCAACGTTCATAGTATGAAATAGCTTCTGTGCCGGCAACCCGTCAATATGTAAGAATGCGCAATATTGCACTTTCTCGGGTTTCGACGCTAACCAAGTTGCACCTGCAAACAGCTCGTACGAGTCATGCCATACCCCTCAGTTCAGTGCCAAATTTCCTTGTAGGGCCATGTTATTTGTCTACGAACATCTGACACCATGTAGTGAAGAGACGATGCGACTGCTCTGATGTCCAAGTAGCAAGTCCGGTTTATTGTTTCTAAATTTACCACCTTAACTCACGTGCATGCGTGTCACCACCGCTGGTACTGGCCCACGCTCTGTACATACCATATACTACAGTTAGCACACTTGCCCGGAATGCAAGAGATGTGGGTTCAATTCCCACTTTAGGTGCAATATTTCCCATTGTCATCACCCTGCGACACTGGTGGTGTGACCAGGATCCTGTTCAAGCTATGCGCTGTATAGTTATTGAACCTACCCTGTGTATGTATTTGCCAGGCGTTAGGCATTATTAAGATAGGGCAAGGACTGGTTGGATCAGTGTCAGGTAATGTGACTGAGTGGGATATCAGGTCAGGGTGCTGGTGGCCTGGTCTCCCAGTGGGGCAGCACTATTAAGTCGCCATGAGTGCACAGACACAAGTCATTACCCGCCCTTATATGAATATAGATGTTGCCAGGACGTAAAACTCCAACAACCAACCAACCTTACTTCTCTTTCCTCAATCCTACTCATTTTTTTTTTCCTGTGCGCTTACTTCTCCTGATCAAAGGAGTTGTTTGCTTGGGTGGGGCCCTTTTCCTTTTTCATTGCTGCTCTGTGCTCTTTTGCTGTGAATCCCCTCTTCTCCCTTCCTACCTCTCTATCCCTCCGGTGCCAGGACTCAAGTACTTTTTTCTTTTTTTTCGAATTTGTATTCCAGTTGAATAAGATATTTGTTCAGCACCGAGGCGCTGGTCTTCCGGCCTTAGCAATTATAGTGCATATGAACTATTTATGGATGAGATGATGAGATGGTATGAACAATATAGACAATAGTAGGTTAAAATGAGGCATCACAAATATAGTGGGGATCTTATTTTGCACATGTAGACTGGAGAATAGCCATTTACCTTTAGACTATATCAGTGATTTGATGAGCATACCTGTGAGGAAACATTAATATAATGGACATGACTAGCTGATACAGGTAGTCGTGGATTTTGGATTATGCAAATAATGGTTGCACAGCTCATTTAAATTATCTTGGTCACCTATAGCTTTGTCAGTAGTATATGTTTTATTGGTTTAGTCAGGTGTTACAGGCTGGTGCAATTCCCAGACAGCACACAGCCGTCGGCCCGACGGCGGCCCAACGGCGGCCGCTCCGGCGGCCCGACGGTGGAAAACGCCGTCGGGCCGACGTTGTTTTGTCCAACCTCCCGCCGTCGGGGCGACGGCGGCTGCCGCCGTCGGGCCGACGGCAGCAGCCGCCGTCGCCCCGACGGCGTCGGGGCACGGCGGCTGCCGCCGTTGGGCCGACGGCGACAAACGCCGTCGGGCCGACGTTGTTTTGTCCAATGTCCCACCGTCGACCCGACGGCGTTTGACGGCGTTTGTCGCCGTCGGGTCGACGGCGAGAAAACGCCGTCGAGTCAAGGGTGGGACGGTTAATACATCGTAATAAATTACAAGTTATTTGTTCAAATAGAACGCTGTCCAAGTCCAACGATCGCACGGGTTGTGCTGGCAAATCGAAGTAAACAAACCGTATCGGATGATTCAAATCGTATTAACACGAATAATTCCACTAATACTTCGTAATAAATTACAAAACTTTTACAAAATAATCTAAACATATTAATAAACATACCTGTTAAATGATTCCTTAAAATTCCGGGTATTTCTGGAGTTATTGGTAGAAAAAGAACACTGATCAACAATCGCACGTGGTCCGCGGGCGACTCGAGCCGGAATCCAAATTTAAAGAACTGCGCATGCGCGGCGCACTACCGTCGGCTCGACGGTGGCTCGACGGTGGACCAGACATGGAAAATGAAGGCAAACCTGCGGCGGCCCACCACCGTCGAGCCGACGATGGCCCGACGGTGAATCAAAAGTGGAAAGGGATTGAACCCTAACGTCGGAACACCACCGGCGGCCCGACGGTGGCCCGAAGGTGGCTCAAAAGTGGAAAAGGTTTAAAACCTAAGGTCGGGACACCACCGTCGGGGCGACGGTGGCCCGACGGTGTACCAGATGTGGAAAATGAAGGCAAACCTGCGGCGGCCCACCACCGTCGGGCCGACGATGGCCCGACGGTGACTCAAAAGTGGAAAGGGATTGAACCCTAACGTCGGAATACCACCGGCGGCCCGACGGTGGCCCGACGGCTCAAAAGTGGAAATTTGGATTGAACCCAAACGTCGGAAACCGCCGTCGGGCCGACGAAGGCCCGACGGTGAATCAAAAGTGGAAAGGGATTGAACCCTAACGTCGGAAATCAACCGGCGGCCCGACGGTGGCTCAAAAGTGGAAAGGGATTGATTCCCAACGTCGGAAATCCACCGGTGGCCCGACGGCGGCCCGACGGTGGAAAGTCGATCGCGACGGTGCGACCAACAGCCGACGTCGGCCCGACGGCTGTGTGCTATCTGGGTGGTTATACTTTGGTAGTTGTTATTTCTTTTACTCTTTTTGCCAGGGGGGCATTTCAGAGAGGGAGAGGGTAGGGAGTGTTTTGGGACTATGTATTTATTTTGGTTGTCAACTTTTGTGGTCTATACAGGTAGGTTTATTAATGTATGTTTATGTTGGGTACTCAACCTTTAATCTAGATTTAAATTGCAGGTAGGTTGTTGCATTCCTGGTTTTGCCAGAGAATTTGTTCCACAGTTGGCTTCCCTGATAAATAGGTGCTCTTTTGAGTTTGTTAGTCCTTGGATAGGCAATTTTCAAGAGGTTACCATTTGCTGCCCTAGTATTGTGAATAATTGTGTCGGTATATATTGTGTCTTGGGCTCTATTGTACATGAGTCCTAAGAGATGCCTTTTGCACCTTGTCTCTAGTTTGTCCATTCCAGTTTTAGCATGTAGTTCTTCTGTGTGTAGATTTTGGCCCATGTAAACTGTCCTGAGTTCCCTATTTTGTACTGTTTGAAGCTTTGCTTGTTGCTGTTTTGTGAGTAGTTCATATATTAGGTCATTATAATCAATTATTGGGAGGATCATTGTTTTGTACATTTTTCTGAAGGTGTTCAGTTTCCTTACCAGTGACTGATTTAATCTACTTAGTTGTTTATTCCCATTTAGAGTTCCATCCAATTCAGTTCCCAAATATTTGTAGGTCTCTACCTCCCTTAGTGTTTCATTCCCAATCTATATTTTGACTTCTGGGGCCTTGTCCTTCTTGTTCTTGGTGCCATAGATAACATATTCAGTTTTGATTATATTGAGAGTTAATTTGTTTTCTTTGCAGCATATATTTATTCCAGCCAAATTTTAATTTTTCAATTCTGCTGCTTTTGCTATGTTACTGTTTGATACCAGATGGACTCTCATCACAGCAACTAGAATGCATTTTGTTTGCCTCAGTGATTGGGGTAAGTCGCTTATGAATAGAAGGAATAGAAGGGGGCCCAATGTTGATCCCTGTGGTACCCCAGTTTTTACTTGTCTTAAGGTGGACTCAATGCCATTTAGTTTGGTACTTTGCTTTTGATTGGAAAGATAATTTGTCAGAAAGGCTACTGTTTTTGAACCCAACCCACTCTTGATAACCTTCTGAAACAGGATTTTATGATCTATAGTGTCAACTGCTTTTTTTAAATCAATATATACTGCTATGGTAAGTTTGCCAGAATCCATCGCACTGAGAAGCATATCAAGGAGTGTTGAGAGTGCTTTGGTTGTGGACATGCCTTTCCTGAAGCCATTTTGTTCATCTGCTAGGTAGTTTGTTGCTTCAAAAAATGTTTTTATTTGATCAAGAATTAGTTGCTCAACTATTTTACCAGTTATGGGAAGAAGAGAAATTGGTCTGAGGTCATTGCATGTTTTAGGGTTGTTGACTTTTGTGATAGGTACAACTGTAGCAATTTTCCAATCATCTGGGAAAATACCCGTTTCAATTGATTGGTTTACTATATGGGTGAATTCTTTGATTAATATAGTTATTGAATCAATTAGTATCATTGAGCTGAGATCTTTAAGTCCTGATGAATTGTATTCAGACAAGCCCTGAATCTTGTTAAGTACTTCTTCCTTAATTACCGCCCTCATGTTATATGTGACTGCATTTGGCTTTACTATGTTAACTTGATCTTTTTCTGGTATATTGTCTAGTTTATCTGCTAACTTCTCCCCAATCCCTATGAAGTAGTTATTTATCTTTTTAGGTGTTTCTTGGGTTGTTACTTTGTCCCCTGTTAACTTATCCACTAAGCCGGAGATAGTTGGGGTGGTTTCCGGAGCTATGCTCTGTATGACTCTTCAAAATCTTTGGGCAGCTTCTTTATTTCGTAGTGTCTATCTTTTTGTAATTCAAGAATTTCATTGCTAAGCCATTCTGGTCGACTATCTTTCACATTGTATTTCCTGAGTGGTGCATGTTGGTCTGCTGCTTTAGTTATTATTTGTTTGAGTGACTCACAACATATATTTGGATCCTGGTTGGTAAAGAGGGGTTCAGTATTTTCTTCTAGTAAGGTTTCACTCAATTTCTCTATTTTATTGTTCCTGTAGCTTCTTCCCCAGAATTCTATTAATTTCCTATCATCTTTAGTTTTTTTCTTAATTATGTAAATCTTTCTTAATTATGTAAATTGGCCAGTGTTTTTGCAGCACTTCATGTCTGTGAATGCTAGATCAATCGTTCTGTTTGTTTCAATTATTATTCTTGTACCTGATGTAGGCCTGATGCGCGAAAAGGAAGAAAGCAAGGCGGGGGTGGAAATAAAGGCGTTTATTTACGCCTCAGACAGACAGAGTATACAGAGGAATGACAGAGAGGCTCATGAAGAGCAGGAGTAAATAAGCTCATAAGGAGCAAGTGTAATGTAAAAAATAAAAATAAATGGAAGAAGAGTAAAGAGGCTCATGGGTAGGGGGGCGGACACGTGTAATGATTACTATCAATATCCCTTATATCAACAGATATATTTGAGTCATATTCCATTATTAAAATGTGGTTGATCCTTGAACTTGAATGAACGTAAATATAACAATTTTCTAAATATAACCATGTGTTTTACGGAATATGACTTGGATGTGTAGCACCCAACAATCAGCTTAAATGTTAACTATATAGAATTTCAATGTTATATTTCCTGAGTCTGATATTGGAGGCTCGATGGACTGTTCACACTGTCCATATAGGTATTGTCTTGTTGCTTTGGTTAAATTGTTTATTTGTCAGTTTATTGCTAGGATTGTGTCGTTCAGGCATGTTTGGACAGTGTACAGTTTTAGACTGGCAATAGCTTTCATATTCATTAGCTGTCATGTATCATTTATGTGCACATTTGTCCATTGAGAGTGCATGCTTTCTGGAGTCTGGTGCAAATCATGATTCCTCATCAGACGTCTAAGAAGGTCTGTTGTGGTCTTGTACTTATCCTTTAGCTTTGCCCATAGCAGCTCAAGTAATTGACCTAGCTTGTTCTCACCCCGGTAGGTCTTCTCCTTCACTGTCTTATTATGGATAGCTACTACTATGCGATAGAATGTACTGCTTGTAGCCTCGTTTAATTTTATATTTCCTGATTCTAACAGTTTTGCTGCCAGAACAGGGTTTTGTCTGAACTTTTCCTCCACAATTTCCATCAGGATGTGTTCCCGTTTAGCACGCCATTCTGGTTTTTCCTCAATGCGGTCTGCTAGTCATTTGGTCTCTTGTGGTGTGACAGCTATCAGTACCTGTTTTAGACAGTCATCACGGCACTGTTCAACACATTTAGCAGCTTGCAACATGTGTTCAGAGGTCATGTAAACAGTGTCATTTACTACAATTGGTGCTGGGTAGAAGTTTGATAGGTATGAGTGTTGGGAGTGAAAATACAGTTCTCCATTCACCTCAATTGTCTTTGATTCCTGAAGTGAGCAGCCCTGTGGTAGGTTTTGAGGTTCTGAATGCTTTATCTTAGTACCGTTTATGATGACTCCATCACTATGAAATTTCACATCATGTCCCAACTCCCATGCTCGGATTGCTACTGACCGAAACTCTTCCCGTGCTCGCCTAGTGACTCCAGTAGTGTCATCATTTAGGTATATCCCTTTGTGGTTATTTGATCCTTTGAGTTTTGTTCTGTTGAAGTACACACTATTGCGATCCTTCACTGCCTTGAACACTACTAGGATTGGCTTAGGTTTGTTGTAGTTTGCCCGTCCATTCTGAAGCTTCCCCAGACTTGTTATGTATGCAATGTCTACGCGTTTCACACCATGTGCACCAACAAATTCTGCTAAATTCACAACATATTGTCGTAAATCTTCAGTGAGGTCTTCTGGTTTGCCATCAATTTTCATGTTACTCATGCGTTGTTTCTTTTCTAACTCATTTATCCATGATGATTTACATTTGTTTTCTTTTTCCATTATGATCACCCGATTTTCCATGATCTGAAGTTTCCTTTTATTAACAGTCTGTTGTTCCTGTACAACTGCCAGTTCCACAGGTAATCTCCTGATGTCATTTGTAGTTGATTTTCCTAAATCTCTCAGTGTTGTATTTAGCTGTTCAATCTGTGAGTGCAGTTTATTTAGTTCTTTCTCAGATACCATAACCATCTTTTCCTTTTCATTAGAAGGGTGCATGTCAGTTGTGGATGCAATGTCAGAGGGTTTGTTTACATGTTCATCCCACTCACTTGGTTCTGTGTCTGTTGGGGTCGAATTAGCAGGCATGAGAGCTGTATCTAGGACAGTTTGACCATTGGGCTTTCCACGTTTCCTCCCTTTCTCTCCCGCCACTGGTGATTGTTTATCTGGTTTCCACTTCTGTTGGTCGGTATGTAGTTTTTTTAAGGTGGTATCTACTTCTAGGAAAGTTTATATTCACCTCTGTCTTCAATCTAGATCTCTCTCTTTGCTGTTTGTATCATATTCTGTGATTAACCGCCTTCAAACCGCCTTCAAACCGACGTGTTACCTGCCATGTCATGTCATTGCGTTACCCCTAAAAGTTTATATCTCATCTAAAATCGGGCCGATTTATCGGTGCCGATTCAATGCAGTAGATTTTCAGCCTGTAACCGAACAGGTTGTGAACAACCCAGTCAAGTCAGTGCAACCACATTACTTCGACCTGAGCGCCAAAAATATGACAACACTACTAGATGAAAATTGCCATTCCTTCCCATCCCAACAACAATATAAAAAGATAAGGTTAAGCATCTCTATCCTCACTTATAGTTATACATTCAAAACAATTGACTATATAACAAGAAAGATCTGTAATAAATGCCAAAACATATAGTTGCTTAATTATGTCTTCTTTTTTTTATAATTTCAGTCCTAAGCCCAAGTTGCTATATCTTCAGCAGAAAGCGATGGCCAAACCACAGTTTGTCGCAGTCCACCACCCAGTGATGAGGCAAAATCCATCATCGCCAATAATTCTTCGCGGGAACAATAAGGGGTTGTTTCCACAGCATCGTCCAATCATAATTCGAATGAATCAGCATCCTATTTAATCTGAGGGAGGAGTCCAGTTCTTCAGAAGCTTTTAAAGTTGGGTTTTCTCTGGCGGAAAACAATTTAAATGGACCCGGTGGCATGGTTTGAGATTGTACCTGGTTTCAAATTGTCCTTTTCAAAATGTTCACGTGTCAAGGTCAGAGGGCAATTTCAAACTGCAGGTGCTGCGATTTGAGATTGTCCCCTGAGATTGTTCCTGTTTGAGATTGTCTCCTTTCAAAGATGAATATCATCAAATTTTACTGATTTGCGGAGGGTTTTAATAAACAGGAAAGAAATTATTCGGGTCAATATTCATTAAACTTCTCATGACGGATTCAAAAGATTTGAAGACCCAGATGCAGAAGAACATTTGATCTACATAATACCTCTAAAAGTGGCCCACAGCAAAGCAAAGAGTAACACATACCCTCAACCCTTCAAAATGTTTTATTTTTTATATTCCTTCTTTTTTATTCACTTCGCCATAAGCATGTGATCATATGAAAAGTGGAATTAGTGAGAATTACAATTATTTTCAGGTAAAAATCTGTTATTTAAACTACATTTTTGGATTGGCGTTTATATGGTTTTGCACCTGAACCTTTTATATATATATATATATATATATATATATATATATATATATATATATATATATATATATATATGGAGACAAAGGGGGACATGGGAAACTACTGCCCCATATCACTCCTACCTCTGCCAGGCAAGTTGATAGAGAAATGAATGTACAAGCACATCATGAAACATCTAGATAGTGAGAAAATACTAAATGACAAACAAGGAGGATTCAGAAAGGGATTCTCCACAACAAAAACTATATCCAATCTAACAAATGACATACTGAGAAGTATGAATGAAGGTGACCAGACAACTGCCAAATTCATAGATTTTAGCAAGGCATTTCATACAGTGAATCATGACATACTGATAACAAAGCTAGAAAGAGTAGGAATAAGAGGAAGAACACTAGACTGGATAAGGAACTACATCAGTGAGAGAAGTCAGAGAACAAAAGTAAATGGCAAAACATCAGAGAGTATACAGGTAACCTGTGGAGTCCCTCAAGGTTCAGTATTAGGCCCACTCCTCTTCATCATTTACATTAATGATCTGGAGAAGTCCTTAGAGGGAATCAAATTCCAACTATATGCTGATGACACCGTGATATACACAACAAGCAATAGCAGAAAAGAGAACAGAGATAAGCTAAATGAGAAACTAGTAGCTTTAGATAACTTGTGTAACTCCAACAAGATTTCCATAAACCACAAGAAGTCAAAGGTCCTAGTGTTTGGCAGGGGGGAAATGAACTATGGCAACGAGGAGCCAATAATTTTGGGAGGAAAAGTTCTTGATTATCAGACCAACTACAGATATCTAGGGATGAATCTTGATAGGAAACTAAACTACAATGATAACATAAAAGAAGTTATCAAGAAGGCAAACCACAAAATCTGGATATTAGCTAATACCAGAAAATACATAAATACAAATATGGCTATTAAAATCTATAAAGGTATGATACTACCATACTTCGACTATGGTGATGTAATATATATGGGGGGTAACAAAAATATGTTGGATAAACTACAAAGACTACAAAATAAAGCACTTAAGATATGTCTGAAGGTGGAACATAGACACCCAACTGATAATCTCCATAGAAAAGCAAGAGTCAACACACTAAATGACAGGAGAAAAACACATCTCAAAATAGCAGCATTCAGGGAGAAAAGGAAGCCTGGGATGGTGCAGGTAACAAAAAAGGCAACAAGAGGTAGTGATGGCCCCAGACTGATAAGAAAAAGAGCCAAAAACAGATCATATGAGAGGAGTACCGAATACATGAACGCAAGGGAATGGAATACACTGGGAGTAGAAGAAAGAAGTACAGGGACAATAGAAACATATAAAACATTAATCAAAAGAGAGCTAAATGCACTGCTAGACTAATGACAACAACAAATAAAATTAATTAAAAAAGAAAAAGAAAGATAGATAAATAAATAAATAAATAGAAAATACATGGATAATTCAAGCAAAGTTTTACATACAAAGGTCAACTTTAAACTTAAAACCAAAACCTAATGACCACTAACACAGCATGGTGAAGCCATTGAGAGAAATTAACTATTGGTAACCAAGCAATTATCCGATTGTATAACAAACAAACTCACAGAGGTTTCGGGGATGTGGGAGAATGCTTACAAACAGAGAAAGAATGCACGCAGTAGTTAGGTACACAACAACTGAAAGTGATAAAAAGAAGGGGAGACACAAGACTATTACTGTCTAGCGGTGAAAACAAGTCATTAGACTTAACCGTTATGGGCAGCATAAATACACCTATCACAACAAAAACAACAAAAATTATATGTGTGTATATATAATGTTAGTATTTCGTACTAACGAATTGTCTCCAGACTTTGTGATCTTTTTCTCAAATGTTCCAAATGTTGTCATTGACAATGTTTCACCTGTTTCACATATATACTGTATGCAGCATTGCGCGAATAAGCCAATATTATCATCAGTCATGAGGCTTCATTTTAAAATATTCTTTTTACAAATATAGTCACAAAATAAGCTGCAGGTAATGGTGGCAAAGATTGTGACAAGATTGATGTAGTCCATTAATTATTTGTGTTGAATTGGATAGATTTCTACATTCCGGGTCATAGTTAGATCAAAGCGATTATCTGCACTGTCTTTTACCCCACACCCCGACCCTCCCACCCCTCTAATCCCAGCATTTATAAAGCAGAATCATATTAGGTTATTAGTCAATAATTAAATTTGAAGCCTCTGGGCTTTTTGAATGATTATTGATTATTGCCTGAAACACTGTTGGGATAATTCTATAATTCAGAGAAGTGTGGAACAAAATTCTATTCTTGGATTCTAAAACATTTGTTAAATGACTTACAAAATAGGTACATTGTTTTTTTTCTGTAGGCAGAAACTCAAATTTTACTGCATCTTGACATAACAAAATATAAAATAAAATTGACACTAACAAAACAACATACATAACAAATTGTAAAATACAATTTATACTGTCTTGAGAGTAGGGTAAAAGGTGAATGAGGTGTAGGCTTTGACCCAAGAATTGTTGCAGTGTTGTGTGGCCAGAGGCTGGAGAGAGTGCGGCTTTGGGCTGATTTGTGGCATGAGCTGGAAGTGACGGTAGTGAGTGGCACACTGTGATTGGCTGGTGATCTATGCCAATGTGTGCTGGTTCAGGTATGAGCGGGTTGTGACAAGGCTGAGCTGTACGACATGATTGGCTGGTTCGGAAGGCGTTAGGGCGCTGGTGTAGAAGCTGATGTCCCTGTGTGCCCAGCCATGATACAATTCAGTCTTCTAAATAACCAACGGGGAAAGTAGCAATTGAACCTTTGTCGTATATAGATACAGGACTCACATATAATCAAGAGCAATAATCAGGAGCTAAGAATTACAGTCTGCCCCTTAACTGGGAAAATTAGTGCCACTGTCAATTAGAGAAACACTTTAAAATATTGATTCATTAACGTAATTATATAACATTTTTATTTTATTGGTGTTTGCCTTGCATTGCTAGGAATGCTAGTTTTATATATATTGTACTGTTACCCCTTTTAGTAAATAATGTGACATAATAATGTATCTTGCAGCTTATGCAGATGCTATGGCATTGTGGCCTGCAGTATATCTATTCACAAATCATACAGTTTGTGTATTTAAAGTTGCATAGTCCGATGGTTTTGAGTTTCTCTCATTCTCTGAGATAAACATATTAGGTTGTTCATTATAATCTACCTTACTTTAGTTTGAAGTAACTTTTATTTTAAATCGCTAACTTTTGAGATATTTGAAATGGAACATGCTAAATAGGCTTCTGCAGTAACAGGTTCTATTAATTGACTCAGTATCCCCTTATGTGTGACGACAATTGTTTAATAAGTGTACCAGCATCTAAGTTAGATATGTAGAATCAAATCTAGATAATTGTTTTGGTTTTGAAAATTTTATGTTTTCATCAGACTATGCAACGTCTGAATATTGATCACAGATAGCAGTGTGTTCTATTCAGCTAATATCTTTATTTCAGACCCTATGATCCTATGTTGAGGTGAAAGCAAATATTAGGCAAGAATACATATGATTATAATCGTAATTAAAATATATTTGTTAAAACATAAAGAGATGACTTGATGTTATTCTTTCAATAATGTGTAATTGTATCATATCCTACATATCGGGGGTCGAATCCCGGCCTACTGGTCAATTGAATACAACATATTGAATGCAACAAGTATTGCATGCAACAAGTATTTAATGCAATAAGTATCAAATACAACAAGCATCAAATACAAACTTAGTATCAAAAACAACATATATCAAAACCAACAAGTATTAAATACGACAAGTATCAAATACAAGTGTCAAATACAACAAGTATTGAATACCACAAGTATCGAATACAACAAGTATTGAATGCCACAGGTATCGAATACAACAAGTATCAAATGTAATAAGTAGGGCCTATCAAATGCATTAAGTACCACCCCCGACCTCAATACAACAAGCATCGAAAACAAAACAGTATTGAATCAAACAAGTACAAAATACAACAAGTATTGAATACAACAGACATTGAATACAACAACCATCCGTTCGGTGTCAGCAGGGACCTCCTGCATGGGTAGCAGGCGCTTTACCCACTCAGCTAACCCGCCAAGCGACGGGGACTGAGGTTAGTCGAGCTCCAGTTCCCATCACACCCACTTGGTGGTGTCTAAGTGCTGCCACATGGCGATAATCTGTGTAAACAAAGGCCAGGGGACCAGGTTACAGCTGAAGTTTGCCTGCTCCCCTGTCCTTTTATTCATAGAGGGCACCCTTGTCGACATTGTTTCCGCTAGGTGCTGTCAGTGCACATGTAGCCTGGTTCCCTGGCCTTTGTTTCAACAGAGGTCGCCACCTAGCAGAAAACATGGGAACTGGAACCCGACTAATCCACAAGGGTCCTGCATAGAGGTCGCTAGTGGCACCTAGTGGCAAATTGCTGAACTAATACTTTTGTCAACTGAGTATTGTTCAACACGTTTCAGAGACGTTTTTAGGACTCTTTATCACCACTAAACACACATTTTTAAATTAAGGGCTAGATGAGAATTTATAATTATCATCTCATATAATGCATTTATATTGATATAAATTTGCTAAAACTGACATAACTCATTTCATACAATATGTCACCCAGTGTCATTCAGAAATTAAGATCTCAACCTGTTGGAGTGTCTATTCCATTATTTAACAAATGTATCTGATTTGCAATACAAGATGACACTGCATGCGAAGTGGAGTGGGTTTTTTTCAAGAATAAATTAGATTATACAATTTGGACTCAGGCCATCCCATTAAATATCACTTTCACAATATATTCTGAATAAAATCAGAATCCAGAATAATTCATTGACATATCTGCAACATACCCAAGTAATATATCTTGCATTATAAATGTTTTTCTGTGTGCATGCAATGCTTAACGAAGGCACTGAAATGTCCATTCTGCTAATGACATTGTTTGGCACCAACAAAAGTGAGTGATAGTATTAGTAGCAGAAAACTACAGCACCTCTGTGCATGGCCTTTGAAACGACCACAGTGGCGACCTCTGTGCATCCAGTTGGGGAGGGGCCCGTATGCATGGAGCGGTGTTACCGAGTCAAAACGCGTTTAAGGCGGGATTTCTGGTTTAACGCCGAAAAGTTTGTATGCATGGAGCAGTGTTAGGCCTAACACCGCGCGTTTAAATCCGGAAATTCTAACTCTGCTCATAGCAGGTTTACAGCGGTGTCAGTGTTATGTTAGTGTCAGGATGGAACCCAAATCTACTCAATACTATCATATTTAACAGAATTACATACGCAATAAGTGAAATTTTATCAATTTAACCCTAAATTCGAACCCTCCTTAAGGCTTCCGCCGCATTGGTGGCGATATTAATATTAATATTTTCGAATCGACGAAGGTACAGTAAACAAACGGCCGCCGCCGCCAGTATGGAAAGCGACATCGATGCGGCGGCGGCGGCGATTTGTTTACTTTACGTTCGTCGATTCGAAAATATAACTATTAATATCGCCGCCAATGCGGCGGTAGCCTTAATAAGGCCATATGAAGGGCCTGCTATTTGGTGGTAGCGAGGCCAAACGGTGGTAGTCGGGAATTTCGCGGGTTGCAGCGAAAAGCGGCATGCACGAGTCGGTGATAGGCCTAACACCAAAGGCTTAATCGGTGTTACCTTACCTCTGGGCCTGTATGTAGTGCTATGCAGGAGCGCGTAACACTTTGATTACACATGAAGTTATTTATAGATTTGGGAAATCCCTCTGTATTTGTAGGCATATATTAGGCTCAAATGTATTAAATGGTATCATATTTAACAGAATTACATACGCAATAAGTGAAATTTGATTAAATTAACCCTAAAATCGAAGCGAGATTAACGCTGCCGCCACAAAGGCGGCGATATTAATATGGACAAACCGACGAATGCAAGCAACCGCCGCCGCCAGTATGGAAAGCGACGTCGATGCGGCGGCAATTTGTTTACTTTACATTCGTCGATTCGAACATATTAATATCGCCACCGTTGCGGCCGCAGCATTAATATTGCTTCGAATTTAGGGTTAATTTAATTAAATTTCACTTATTGCGTATGTAATTCTGTTAAATATGACAGCATTGAATAGATTTGGGCCTAATGAACTCCCTATACCTCCTATTTTGCATGGGTAGCGTACCACCGTTTAAGGTTTTGGTGTTAGGCCTATCTCATACCCCAGTCACACTAGGCCTGCGTTCGCTAACGATCGATTCGCGACGTCAAAACCTCCTTCTTGCGCCCTCCTTACGCCCTCATTGAGTCCTGGCGCGGCGAAATCGCCAACCTCCGGGCGCCCATTTCGGAAATTTTGGGTGCAAGGAGGTTGTTGCTGCTGCACGTGCAACCTCCTTGGGCCCTGTTCCGGCGGCGCCATTCAAAATGGTTGGCGCCCTGGCACCACCCTGGCGCCGCCCTTTTTGCCGCTACCCGGGAAATTCCCGCCTACCACCGTTTTAGCTTGCTACCACCGAATACCACACCGGCACATACGGGCCCAGATAGGAGGCATACCGAGTGCATTAGGCCCAAATCTATTCAATGCGACCATATTTAACAGAATTACATACACAATAAGTGAAATTTTATCAATTTAACCCTAAATTCGAAGCATTATTAAGGCTACCGGCGCATTGGCGGCGATATTAATAGTTATATTTTCGAATCAACGAAGGTAGTGACTCACGGGACTTGCAGAAGGACCTCAACAACATGCAGAAGTGGTCAAGTGATTGGCAGCTGAAGTTTAATGCTTCAAAATGCAAAGTGATGCACTTAGGGGGCAAAAACAGCAAGCACATCTATGTAATGAACGATGGTGTGAATAATGTTCCGCTCTCCGAAACAATGATAGAAAAGGACTTGGGTGTCAAGGTGGACAACAAACTGACATTCAGCGACCACATCCAGGAAGCCGCCAACAGAGCTAATGGAATACTGGCTATCATTCGAAGATCGTACACATACCTAGACGAGGATGTTGTACGCAGACTGTACACATCCCTTGCACGTCCACTTTTGGAATATGGAAATGTTGTGTGGTCACCACTCTACAGGAAGGATGCTGAGTCAATTGAGAGGATCCAAAGAAGGGCAACGAAGCTTGTACATGGATTCGATGCAATACCCTATGAACAACGTATGCGTCATTTGAAGATCCCAAGCATGTACTACAGACGGGCCCGGGGGGATATGATTGAAGTATTCAAATATCTCCATGGTATCTACAAGACAGAGACTCCAACACCAGGACCAGAGGGCACTCCCTGAAGCTGAGGAAGCGGTACTCCAGACTGGACCTGCGACACAACTTTTTCGGCTTTAGGGTGGTTGACCTGTGGAATGACCTGCCGGAGAGTGTCATAGCAGCGGAGTCGGTGAACTGCTTCAAGTCCCGACTGGATGCATACTGGTCAAGCATTACCTATATCTTGGAGCCAGTGACAGTTGCTACGATTGACCACATCTGAAGAACTGTCTCCATTTCAATTAATTAAGAGCGGCTAACAGGTCCAAGGCCTATTATAGCTGTATCCTATTGATTGATTGATTGAAGGTAGAGTAAACAAACCGCCGCCGCTGCCAGTATGGAAAGCGATGTCGATGCGTCGGCTGTGGCGATTTGTTTACTTTACGTTCGTCGATTCGAAAATATAACTATTAGTATTACTGCCAATGCGGCAGTAGCCTTAATAACGCTTCGAATTTAGGGTTAAATTGATCAAATTTCACTTATTGCATATGTAATTCTGTTAAATATGGTCGCATTGAATATATTTAAGCCTAATATATGGGTACAGATGCAGAGGGATTTCCCAAATCTATAAATAAATTCACGGGTAGCTATAATCAAAGTGTTACGCGCTCCTGCATACGACTTGACACAGTTCTCGACGTTGGCGATAGCTACATGGCATGTGTATTTGTCTACTCCGAGGTCGCCACTGTGGTCGTTTCAAAGGCCATGCACAGAGGTGCTGTAGTTTTCTGCTACTAATACTATCACTCACTTTTGTTGGTGCCAAACAGTGTCATTAGCAGAATGGACATTTCAGTGCCTTCTTTAAGAATAAGCGAGTTCAGCATTGTCCGCGCGCATGTGCGAGGACGACTTCCGGCCGTCTCTGCCGGGATAAGCAAAGCCACGTTTTGCATTGCGCCTATGGCCGTGAGCAATCTTCTTACAGAAAAAGTGAAATATCTCTAAAACCACACCACCTAGACACAAATCCCTTGGTACACATATAGAAAACATGTTTACCAAGAAGATTATATTAAATTGATGCGGTTAGGGTTTTGGATTTCTATAAATTTTGAATAAAACTAACATTTCGCACTGTCTGTACCAGCAAACTCAATGGTCTTGAGCAATCTTCTTACAGAAAAAGTAAACAATCTCTAAAACCATACGACCTAGAAACAAATAGCTTGGTACACATATAAAAAACATGTTTACCAAGAAGATTATATTAAATTGATAAGGTTAGGGTTCTGGATTTCTATTAATTTTGAATAAAACGAACGTTTCGCACTGCGCGGACAGGTGTCACAGGCAAATTCAATGGCCGTGAGCAATCTTCTTCCAGGAAAAGGTGAATATCTCTAAAACCACACCACCTAGAGACAAATCGCTTGGCACACATATAGAAAACATGTTTACCATGAAGATTATATTAAATTGATATGGTTAGGGTTCTGGATTTCGATTAATTTGGAATAAAACTAACGTTTTGCACTGCGCGTAGTCATCACTGTCATGCACATGGGTTTGTTTATCCCGATGACTTCCCATCAACCACCGCGTGCCCGAGATGCTGAACTCGCTTATTGCATGCACACAGAAAAACATTTATAATGCAAGATATATTACTTGGGTATGTTGCAGATATGTCAATGAATTATTCTGGATTCTGATTTTATTCAGAATATATTGTGAAAGTGATATTTAATGGGATGACCTGAGTCCAAATTGTATAATCTAATTTATTCTTGAAAAAAAAAACACTCCACTTCGCATGCAATGTCATCTTGTATTGCAAATCAGATGCATTTGTTAAATAATGGAATAGACACTCTAACAGGTTGAGATCTTAATTTCTGAATGACACTGGGTGACATATTGTATAAAATGAGTTATGTCAGTTTTAGCAAATTTATATCAATGAGTGATATTAGGATGTTACTCCCACAACACTGTCTCCAGGACAGGTTCCTAAGCAACACATTAGAAAAAGTGTTGGGAAGCTGGGTTGATATATCCACATCATTTTGCAATCTAATATGATAAATGCATTATATGAGATGATAATTATAAATTCTCATCTAGCCCTTAATTTAAAAATGTGTTTAGTGGTGATAAAGAGTCCTAAAAACGTCTCTGAAACGTGTTGAACAATACTCAGTTGACAAAAGTATTAGTTCAGCAATTTGCCACTAGGTGCCACTAGCGACCTCTATGCAGGACCCGTCTGGATTAGTCGGGTTCCAGTTCCCATGTTTTCTGCTAGGTGGCGACCTCTGTTGAAACAAAGGCCAGGGAACCAGGCTACATGTGCACTGACAGCACCTAGTGGAAACAATGTCGACAGGGGTGCCCCTGATGTGAATAAAAGGATAGGGGACCAGGCAAACTTCAGCTGTAACCTGGTCCCCTGGCCTTTGTTTACACAGATTATCGCCATGTGGCAGCACTTAGACACCACCAAGCGGGTGTGATGGGAACTGGAGCTCGACTGACCTCAGTCCCGGTCGCTTGGCGGGTTAGCTGAGTGGGTAAAGCGCCTGCTACCTATGCGGGAGGTCTTACGATCACTCCCTGCTGACACCGAACGGATGGTTGTTGTATTCAATGTCTGTTGTATTCAATACTTGTTGTATTTTGTACTTGTTTGATTCAATACTGTTTTGTTTTCGATGCTTGTTGTATTGAGGTGGGGGGTGGTACTTAATGCATTTGATAGGCCCTACTTATTACATTTGATACTTGTTGTATTCGATACCTGTGGCATTCAATACTTGTTGTATTCGATACTTGTGGTATTCAATACTTGTTGTATTTGACACTTGTATTTGATACTTGTCGTATTTGATACTTGTTGGTTTTGATATATGTTGTTTTTGATACTAAGTTTGTATTTGATGCTTGTTGTATTTGATACTTATTGCATTAAATACTTGTTGCATGCAATACTTGTTGCATTCAATATGTTGTATTCAATTGACCAGTAGGCTGGGATTCGACCCCCGATATGTAGGATATGATACAATTACGCATTATTGAAAGAATAACATCAAGTCATCATCTCTTTATGTTTTAACAAATATATTTTAATTACGATTATAATTATATGTATTCTTGCCTAATATTTGCTTTCACCTCAACATAGGATCATAGGGTCTGAAATAAAGATATTAGCTGAATAGAACACACTGCTATCTGTGATCAATATTCAGACGTTGCATAGTCTGATGAAAACATAAAATTTTCAAAACCAAAACAATTATCTAGATTTGATTCTACATATCTAACTTAGATGCTGGTACACTTATTAAACAATTGTCGTCACACATAAGGAGATACTGAGTCAATTAATAGAACCTGTTACTGCAGAAGCCTATGGTGATAGAGTTTTAGCAAGCTTGCCAAAATTAATTTAGCATGTTCCATTTCAAATATCTCAAAAGTTAGCGATTTAAAATAAAAGTTACTTCAAACTAAAGTAAGGTAGATTATAATGAACAACCTAATATGTTTATCTCAGAGAATGAGAGAAACTCAAAACCATCGGACTATGCAACTTTAAATACACAAACTGTATGATTTGTGAATAGATATACTGCAGGCCACAATGCCATAGCATCTGCATAAGCTGCAAGATACATTATTATGTCACATTATTTACTAAAAGGGGTAACAGAACAATATATATAAAACTAGCATTCCTAGCAATGCAAGGCAAACACCAATAAAATAAAAATGTTTTATAATTACCTTAATGAATCAATATTTTTAAATGTTTGTCGAATTAACAGTGGCACTAATTTTCCCACTTAAGGGGCAAATTTGACTATACATTTATTGTTCCTATACTCAATACTAGCATTGTCAGTTCCAGTACATTTAAGCCCACTCACCATCAGCTGATAATTGTCATTGTGTATTAACTCTTGGCCCTACATGCTACGAACGCCTATTGAGGCTGTGCCATTACGGATGCTCAATCATACTATTGGATTTGCTGCCTTAGTACGTTGGTAGAAACAATCGCATTACACACATTCTTCCAATCATACCATTTACTCTCTTTATTTTGTTTCATGGATATTTTCCCTTTTGTCTGGCAGGTGATTTGTGATGCGGACCTATGCTTCATCGATTGTATCGTAAAGTGGCCTGGCAGCGTCCACGATGCACGCGTTCTACGGGAGTCCTACCTGTACGAGGCATTCGAGAGCGACCAGAAACCTGTGAACGGCCTCCTGCTTAGTGATAGTGGTTATATGCTGCGCGATTGGCTCTTCACGCCTTTTCTCCATCCTAACTCACCACAGCAGCAGGCCTACAATAATCATCACAAGGCAGCTAGGTGTCTTGTTGAATGCGCAATAGGAGTACTGAAAAGACGCTGGCACTGTCTGCGTAGGCTTCGATTGGAACCGGTGAAAGCGTGCAACGTCATCACGGTGTGTATAATTCTACACAACAAAGCACGCCAGCTTAACCTGGATGACCCGTCCGATTCTGAGTCAGATCATGAAGATGAGGCACATGGGGACGCAGCTAACGAAGCCGACCGGCCGCAAAACTATCGACAATCTGAGCGGGTCCGTTCGCAGGTAGGCAAAGCTGCCCGCCAGCGAATGGTTAACAACTTCTTCTAAATGTGGCATGCAGCGCAAACAGGTGTAAAGAGGTGGAAAGAAAATAGAGAAAACGGTGATTTTGTGAGGGAGTCTGTTTTATTATGCGTATTGCAACGGCCCGACCTCCCTCTCCAACTTTGCTATTTCCAACAGTTCCCGTCTATATTTCGCCTCCAGCAGCATTGTCTTTGCCCGCAGGGTGCGCTGTTGCTCCTCGAGTATTCCCGCCTGGGCCGTCTGCGCCACAATCCGTGCTTCGAGCAGCGCAGTCTTAGCGGCATTTTTCGTTGCCCCCGTTTTCAACATAGCAACCAAGGCTGCCTGCGGAAAATGTGAAAGCTGACTTGTGTTACCGTGCTTAACCAGTTAGCACTACTGTGTTCTTTATTACTCTAGAAAGGCGCATACACTATGCGGATAATGTGAAAGCTGACTTGTGTTACCGTGCTTAACCACTTAGCAGTACTGTGTTCTTTATTACTCTAGAAACGTGCATACACTATGCGGAAAATGTGAAAGCTGACTTGTGATACCGTGCTTAAGCACTTAGCACGACGATTTTTGCTCAAGTAAAATGTTGACAACAACACCAGCCCTTGAAAACACTTTGTACTCTATTCCCATTTAGATAAAAACACAAACCCAGATTATATTAACCTGATGGAACAAATAACGGCGTGGGCCTGGATGTACAGAGAGGTGTTTTTGGCGTCTGGATCGACTGAACAAAATCGGGCTGGCTGAGCGTGAACGTTGTTACCGTTGTGTTGTCGGGCGCCTCTAGCAGCGAGTCGAAACCGACAACCTGCACATTGCTGGGGGTAGGCATAGTAGAGGGCCCTGCGACAAAAAATGTGTGGGAATGTGAGATCGACAAATTATTCATTTGGTCAAGCGAATGCTGTATGGGTACAAGAATTTTTTTGCGCGCTAACATGTGATGCCATAAAGCCTACTGACCCTAGATGATTGTTACTCGTAAATGAAGGGTGCTAAAGTAGAGGTTAAATTGGCACGTTTTTTTGTGGTGTGACATGTTTTCATCAAGCTAAATATATGCTGTGTTCCAAATGAGACATTCAACGGTCACCTTGGTTATAAGTGGCCTGACGAGCCTGCGCAAATATTTCCCCAAAACCAACACATATACAACTGTTTTCTGGATATACGGCAAGTGTACTCACTGGGAAAGCTAACCGTGCAGGGAGCTGGAATAGAGGGAAACCGAATTAGGATACGATGTAAGAATATGACTATACAGCAAAGACAGTTTTAAGAATTACAAGTTAGAAACAAAAGATTACTCTAATATTCACCAGGTAAGAGTGTTCCTTTGAAAACATAATTAGGTTACTTAAAATAAATTGTAACAAAGGATATATTGTTATGTTATATCTCTAAACTTACCCGTGACGCCTGTGTACAGATTCGACTCCAAGCCTATTATTTTAGCGACGCTGTCCTCGTAGGGGGTGCCGCGTCGGGAGGGCCACCTCCAGTCTCCATTGCCCTTCTTTGTCTGATTAGGACCTCCGATTTCATTGCCTTCCATTTCTCTTTGATTTCTGCGCGGGAACGTTTGGCTATCCCACACGCATTGATGGCATTGACAGCCGTGTCCCACGCCTTGTTCTTTTATGGGAGTGTCACCTTACTGTTAAAGGCTGAGAATAACATCACCCTGCCCAGCATGACCTCATCCAGGAGGATTTGGATCTCATGATCCGCGTAATTCGCCTTCCTCTGGTGCTTGGCCGGCACGGCAGAACCTTCTGAATGAGCCATCGTCGTAGCTGTATTCGTAGCTGTAGTACTGTGGGTGATAGTTGTGTTTTTCTTACGTTTTTCTTCCGTGTGTCTGTGTTGGGCTTTTCGCGGCGCTGCTTTGTAGTGGTCGTGTAGGTAACACTTGGCTATGTGTAGAGATCACGTACCAGGTACAAGTATTCCTTTGTAGTTGTAGTAGAAGTATTAGTAGTATGCATAGTAGAAGTGGTAGTCGAAGTTGTAGTAGTAGTATGCGTGTTAATTGTATCTGGAGCAGTTATAGAAGTATTACTTGTGGTTTTGCGAGGTGTTGAAGACAAGTTGCTCATGTAACTCACACGGAAGTGCCGCTGGTGCCAGCGGAGAACATTTCGGGTACAGCGGTACCGCCGGTAACAATATACAGGCGAAAAGCACACTAAACAACACTTGTGGACATCAAAGAACGCGTATGGGGTGGTTAGCAAGTCGATTGTCGAACAATCAAAATACAAAATAAGTCAGATTTGGTCAACTAACTAATGAATTGGAGTCCGTAATAACGCATCCGCCGCAAATGGGTCAAACACCAACTCGCTACGAAGTAGGCCGCTGCTTGTTCGGCGGCCATATTGTGAAATTCCGCTGCTCGCCAGGATCAGCGAAAAGGGGTTTCCCAAATCTATAAATAATTTCACGTTTAGCTAACACTGACCGTTTAGGTGCTCCTGCATACCACTTGACATATTTCGCCCGGTCGGTGTTAGCTATACGCGTTTAGCGGCTAACCTCAAACTCGCGTAACACCGTTTCCTGCATATGGCCCCAGATCCACAGGAGCAACGCTTAGGAAAACGCGCCTGCATTGCTTGTGTGGAGGTGTTCTGTGGAGGTGTTCTGTGGAGGTTCTAGGAAAAAGTAGTAGACTGTGTGTATTTTTGAATATTATATACATATATATATATATATATGCAGGAGATGGGGCATATATGAGAAATTTTTTTTTAGACCAAAAACATTGAAAGTTGGAACTTTGATATTTTTGTTTGCGTTTGGCGGTGTGTCGTTATATACATAGGCACGTTGATAACAGATCGGAAGGATGGCCATAGACAGTGTGTCCAGCTCTCCCGACCCAGATGAAGTTGAATAACAATTTTAAAACATTGTTTGTGGTATCCAGTAACTGAGGTGTTGCTAGGTGGGTAAACACCATCCCACTACTAAGTGGACGGCTGGTAGGTGCACAGACATTGTGTGATTTTCCCTCCTGATACGGACGTGTGGGGCGGAGTTGTGTGTTTATCTGAATTCAAGGTTTCCATTGCCTGCTGTGTGGCTAGGACAGGAAACCACAACGAATCAACAGACCGACCGAGTGAGAGAGGTACGCGAACATTGGTGGCCTGTCCTGACACGGAAAAGTTGAGCAAATTTTTTGTGTGTGGTTATTTTTGTGTGGTTTACAGCACCTGAGGCATGGCTAGGACGGAAAACCCCAATAAGGAGCCAATGGCTCCTGGGTGGTAGACAGTGTGTGAACATTGAGGGTCCCTACCAGTAAGGAGGTATTTGAATATTTTGGTGAATGTTATTTTGGTGAATGCCAGTGGGAGTGATAATTTCCACAAACATTAGGTGCTGATACATATTTACACGAACATTGTGTGGATTCCAGCACCAAGAAAATCATTTACACTGACATCACCTACTGATAGGAATTTACACAAGACATTGTGTGTTAAAGGCTACTGCTAAAAGACAGTAATTAGTTGCAGCAACGGCGGATATGTATAGCAGCTGGCTGGTGTAGGTTGTAGTGACTGACCTCCATGTGCAGTAGTGCGTGTACACATCGGTCGTAATGCTCGCGGGGGGCCCTCCCCGGCGCCTCACCCACACCTCTGCCGACAACCCCGTCACCACCACCGACAACCCCCCAGAGATCACCGACCGAAACACCGCCCAGATACAGCCGGGGACCATCACCTCGCACCGCAGGCCCCAGACGCCGCCCACTCAGACGACGAATCCTCCCCAGACAGCACAGCCGCCGACCATCACGGCCTCCACGACACCGACCTCCTCACCGCAGCTCTCCAGGGAGCGGGCCTCCCCTTCTTTTTGGCCGCCCGCATCCCTGTCGACGTAGGCCCCGGACTCACCTCACCCAGAGCTTCACCCTCTACAGCCTCCGCCGAGGCGCCGCCCAAGCCCTGCCACCCCGCCGGGGTGCCCCCGGCCGACCTCTTGGCGCAGGGCACCTGGACCTCAGAGGCGGTCCACCCCTCCTGCCCCGCCTCGCACCCTCGGGCGCGCCTCGAGCCCTCTCCTTTCTTTTTGGTGGAGGGCTCCTCGGCGCCCCTCCCCTGAACTCTAAGCTCCCACGAGCTCCCTAGCATAAGTTATACGGTTCGCTCCTTCTGAGCTCCTTTTTTACTCTCCACTGTATTGTTGTTACCTTGCTCCTTATGAGCTGCTTATTTACTCTCCTGTATAGCTTTATGTTGTGAGGCGTACCAATAAACGCCTCTCTTTTCTCCACCTCTGCCTTGCCTTCTTCCTTTTCGCGCATCAAAGCTACAAGGACTTGACACAGCCCCTTGGTGTGCGTGCAGAGGCAAGCACCAAAATCGGCAGGAAGTGATGCTGCATAGTGTCTGCGTGGAGGGAAGCACCAAGAATCGCCCGAAATTATTTTGTTGGTGATAAAAGTGGAGTGTAACATGTTACGCAAGTATTATTAAAAGCTGAGGCTAGTTTATTCGTTGGTCAAACGGTCCGGTGGGCCGTTGATGCCGACGTGTTGGTGCAGCACTGCGCTGCTGTGATGTGTTTGGGCAGCTTGGCGCTGCTTTGATATTACTGGGCTGCGCCTAGCCGGCTCCGGTAGCACGCCGGGGCCTTGTGCGCCTGCACGTATTTGTGCAGCACTGCGCTGCTTTGATGTGTTGGTGCAGCTCGGCGCTGCTTTGATGTTACTGGGCAGCACCTAGCCAGCTCCGGTAGCGCTCTGGGGCCCCGTGCTCCTGCGCGACTCTGTATCTGAATTCATTCGGCAGGAAAATTTGCTTGGGTCGGACGTGTGTTAAGTCACGCCCAAGTCTAGTCTATCAACATGGGTGTCGACCTGTGTCAAGCGTGCGGGGACGAAAACAAACTGCCACGCGGAGCAAAATGCAAGGTGATCAAAGCAAAGACGTCAAGGCGTACTGTTAAGACTGAACAATTGGAGTACGAGGATGAATCAGTGCCAGGTACGGCCCTGGACGACGCGACTGACAGACAGGGAGTTTACAAGCATATATATATATAAAGATATTAGGAAAAAGAATAAGTCAAAGGCACTCTAATACTTGATGGTATTACTGTGAATTTTACTTATTCTGCTCACCACTTGTTCTGGCTTTTAATCTTATTTTATTGAGATTTCTAAATTGTAGTACAAATTCTCTTATTTTTGCATCTGTAACTTTCATATGTTCTCTGAACTAGCATACACAGACACCCTGCAGTGATCGTTGTTGGAGGTACTATGCACAAGGTAGGACATGAAGACCAGAAATTTGGCAATTCACGTTCATTTCCTTCATTTTTCTATTCAAATTTCTTATTTTTGGCATTAATCTGACTTTCAATTCTAAATTGGGGATTCTTTTTGTATATTTTGCTGGAGTTAATACATTTTGGGAAGGTTTTGTATTCATGTGAAGTCACATCGCTGGGATATTTGCCTTATGTGTCATTGCCACTCAGTCAGTACACTGACTGGTTGGTCGGGCCTGTTATGGGCTATTTTATTTTTTAACTCAGGTTCTTACTTCATCTTCCGAATACCGGAAGTTAAGTATCTGGGGAGAGGACAAGCTCGCGCAGGCCGGAAGTGGCCTCAGTTTGAAACTCGGCAGCGAAGTGGCAACAGCGAGTTGGAGGAGGCTACCAAAGGTAAGTGTTAAAGGAGAAGTAGAGTATTGTTGAGAGAAATATACAAATAAATCGATTTTAATTTGGTTTATGGTGTATTTGGTGCTAAATGCCCAATGTTGTCGTTTCAGAACGACCAGTAAGACTGCGAGATTGAGTGCGCTGCCACAGTCTCGGCCGATCGTTCGAAGCTTCTAGGCTGTCGTCGACGGAGTGGTCGCTTTACTGAGACGGGTTAATTGACCCCAAATATCGGTTGAAACACCTAAATATGGCAAGAATGATGTCTACAGAAGACAAGCCACCGATTTCACTACATGCGTTAAGTGAATCAGAGCCTGAGTCGGCAGAACCTGTTAGGCTGTCGAAATCAAAGCCGAGAAAGAAAATGGCGGCGGAGAAAAATACACGTAATCAAAATGGTGACGTGGGTAAAGTGAGTGCCGGGTGCTGCACTGTGTCGGTACCGGAGAAGGCAACGGAAATTGACTTGTCGGCATTTAAAAAGATGCATGACGAGATGTTGGCGCTGAGGGATGAAGTGAAGGGGCTTCAGCTTGACTCAGTACGCATTCGTGAAGAATGGCGAGTCGACCGAGAATCAAATGTGGGCCAAGATGGCGGTGGTGATGTTGGTTACGAGGATAGTCGCAAGGATTATCTAGGTCATGATGGCAGTGCTTGTGCGTGGGCGGATTACGAGCCAGAGGACGTAGAAAAGGAACGTACTGGGAAGATGACGATGAAAGTGTGTCGGTAGGATCGTTGAACATGGCTGATCAGTTGGCAGTGTTAAAGTCAGGTGTGCCAGCGGCTAAGCCACAGGTGGTGGAGGTGACGGAGGCTTGTTCAAGCAGTGCATCGCCGTTTGGAAAGTTTAGGGTCCCACAGCCGCCGCAGACTGTGTCGGATATTCCTAAGGTGTTGACGGTTATGACCAGCAATGAAAAAGAGTCTACTGCAAAGCGTACGGAAACAAAGCCTAGACGGGAATTTAAGTTAGATTTGAACCTACACAAGGGACCTTTGCTGACAGAGCTCCAGGAAACCTATAAGAAGGTAAAGAAGCCGGTGACTCCACGCATAACGATTAGCGAAAGTATGGCTGGGGCAATCCAGCATTATTATGGTGGCCCTACTGAAGGATCGCAGAAACATTTAAAAACCATCCGGGAGATTTCCCGGTTGTATACAGGCCTAGCAGATGTCCCATCGGCAAGGGTCCAAGTGTTGAACGAGGAGATACGCTTCGCTGAGAGCCGAAAAGAAGGTGAGAATGCTCTGTTGACGGTGTCTAAAGGAGTAGTGGGTGTGCTAACGGCGATAGCGCCCACGATGGACATTATTCTGAAGAGGGGGTCAGCTGAACCGGAGCTGGATGAGGAGGCGGTGCACATGTTGAATGCAATAAAGCTTGTGGTGGCCACGCATGCACAGATGAGGCTGGACAGAAAGTTGAGTGTCCGAAAGGTAGTTCATTCACAGCTGGGGAAAGAACTCATTAGAGACAAACGAGATGTTTATGGGGACCTGCCAGTGGAAACTGAATTCCTACTAGGAGCAAATCTAGGAGAGAGAAACAAGCAGCTGTTGAAGTCGGTGAGAGCTTCGGACAGCTGTATGAACACGAACCTGGCATACAGAGGAAAACGTAGGAATGTGTTCGAACATCAAGGGCGTTACGGAGGCCCGTACAGCAGGCCGTTTAGAGGAAACGGAAGATTCAGAGCCAGGGGGGGCTAGAGGTAACATGAACTGGAGTGGAAGACCACAGCAACATGACAGAAAATTCGGCAGAACGGCAGAAGACTATGTGCATAACAGTGTGCCGTCAATCCCGAGAGGGGGACGAGGCCGTGGAAACTCCAATAGGAGTTTTCAGAAGTGAGGCACCCTGACCAGGTGGGTGTCTCCACAGTTCTGATTGAGGGTAAGAAACCTTTAGCATTATTTAAAGCAGGAAACATAATAAATAGCTTTAAAAACTGGTCAAAATTAACTAGTGATAAATGGATTTTAAATTGTGCAGTAGGACTAACTATACCGTTTGAAAAGACTCCCATACAAATAAGAGAACCCTTTCCGTTTAGAATGGTCAGTACAGAAAGAAACTTTGTGTTTCTAGAAGTGGCAAACTTATTAAAAAAGGGGGTCCTTTTGGAGGTGGATCCAGTACAGGACCAGTGGATCTCAAATATTATTCTAAGACCTAAGCCTAATGGCAAGTTCCGTATGATACTTGACTTAACTGAGTTAAATAAAATAATTCATTATGAGCATTTCAAGATGTTTAATTTAAAAACTGCATTAGACTTACTGGATGTAGATATGTGGACGGCGAGTGCTGATTTAACGGATGCTTATTATTCTTTAAACATAAAGAAAGCACAAAGAAAATACTTAAGGTTCCGGTTGGGAAATAGGTTACTCGAGTACCAGGTCCTGCCAAATGGTTTGGCGCCAGGGCCACGCATTTTTACAAAATTGCTAAAGCCGATCTACTCAGAGATGGGGGAAAGGGGGCATGTTAGTTTCCCTTATTTGGACGATAGCTTTGTCATAGGACGTATGTACGGGGATTGTGTGATGGCAATAACAGAGTTGGTAGACATGTTTGTATCTATAGGATTCACAGTTAACCAAGAAAATCTGTCCTGACCCCTACTCAGTGCCTAAAGTTTTTGGGGTTTGATATAAATTCATCAGCAATGATAGTTTCACTAACAGAAGACAAAGTGGAAAAGTTAACATTGGTCGTAATGCTCGCATTGCGTTTGATGCGAGGAAAGGAAGAGACCTCTCCTGCCTGTCGCGCAGCATTCTCACCTCCCCTGTCATCCGCCCCTCAGCTTTCTCCCGCACCTCCGCCATGCCGGCCCTCTGGCACCTTCCGCCCTGCCCCGCCGCTTTCTCACCTCCCCCGCCCTCGCCCTCCAGCTCCCTCCCTTATAAGGCCGCCCGCCGGCCTCCCTCAGTCACTCGCCCTCCAGCCGTCCTCCCTGCAGCACCAATTTCTTCTTTGGCTACCTTCACCTCGGACCGCTCCAACACCCTCGGGCCGATCCACCTCATGCCTGGAAGCGGCAAAGGGAATGGACGGAAGGGAGCCCGGACGACTGCCGTGGCCACGCCGGGACCCTCCTCGGGCACGCCGGGAGGCGCTTCACCTGCCGTGGCCCGGGGTTCCCCTCCGGCATCTAGGGACCGACCCTCAGGCACCGACGCCACCATACTCCAGGCACTGCAGTAGATCACCAGCCGCCTGGATGTCCTCGAGTGCGGGGCGCCCACGGGCCCCAGGAGACCCCCCCACCCGCCCCGAGGCGGCGGCCGGCCTACAGCACGCCGCCCATCCCAGCACCTCGGGCGCACACCATCGGGGGGGCTTACCCTCCGCCGCCACCTCAGGCGGCGCTCCCGGGGGCGTTACACCCGCAGTATGAGCGCTACAGCCGCCTCACTGCGCAGCCCTCGGCCGCCCCGCACCCGGCCTACCTCCAGGATGCCATCGACCATACCCCGGCATCCGCGGCCGATGCCATAAGAGAGATCCTGGCGTCAGCCGAGGCGCAGCACACCGGGAGACGAAAAGGTGTCTCCCCCGACTATCTTTTCCCCTCTGACCTCGTGGAGAGGGGGCCTGAACGGAAGTCGGTAAAGAGGGGCGAGGCCACCAAGGACGAGTACAACCTCGCCCTCACCACCCTCGTCAGCCACCCAAGCTTCCCTGCACACTCCCTGCCAGGCCTGCACTACCACACCCTCACCGTGCTCAGGGACAACCTGGTCTATCCGTGGCCTACCGTCCGCTGCTACTCGGAGACGATATTCACCTGGATCGCGGACGGTAGGCTCCCCCACGGATGGCATAACCTGGTTGCCCTGAACTTGGTGAGGGTGGAGTCCCTCACCATGCCCGCCCCCCAGGCCGTCCCGACAGCACCAGCCCCCGAAGCGCGGACCTTCCCCGAGGCACACAGCAGCCCCGGACCCAAGCCGACACCCGCATCACCTACAACAGAGAGGCTCACGGGGCTCCCTGCGCCGCCTGGAACCGTGAACAGACACCGGCACATATGCGCCTACTGTGCCAACGTGAGGTGCATTCTCACCATGCACAGCGAGGCCCTGTGCCTCACCAAGCAAGCCCGTGAGCGCCAGACCCCGGCCGCCTCGGCGGATTTTTGATCCGGCGGCCTCCCCATGCCGGCCCGGGGGGGCCATAACCGGCGCCTCACCTATACCTCTGCCAACAACCCCGTGACCTCCACCGACAACCCCGTAACGACCACCGACCGAAACGCCGCCCAGAGCACAGCCGTAGTCTGGGGTGGGGTGCTCGGTGGCCCTCCTGGTTCCACGGCGGCTGGCAGCATGGCCTCATCTGCGGGCTATCAATGGCATGCTGGCATTGGTAGGTGTAGGCCTGAATGTAGGCGCGAGTGTAGGCCCAGGAAGTACCCTCGGGAAAGTGCCAACAAATTAGCAGCAGGACAGGGTAACGGGAGGAGAGTCGGAGGCGGATTGGCTGGAGGCAGCGGTGAGCGTGGTTATAAGGGCCAAGACCTGGGGGGGGGGGTGACGTAACCGCCAACTGTAACGAGGAGGGAAGGTAGTGGGGTCCTCCTCCTCTGCCGCGAATCAAACGCAATGCTAGCATTACGGCCAAAGTTACCTTATTACAGACTGCGCTTGACTAAGGCGTTCAGGGGCGAAATTAATTGGTGGCTCAATTTCATAGACATTATAGGCATTATATATTACATGGTTGTCTAAATCTTTTTAATATTTGTCAATTAAAAACTATTTAAGTGGCTTAATTTTTGTTTAAGTCGCAGGATGTAGATCCTATTGCCTATACTTCCTACATTATTAAAACGGAATTGGGAGGCGCCAAGCACAAGTTAGCTTGTGAGGTGTGGAGAGCTGTTCCTCTGCTAATGAAGCAGCTGTTATTAATGTTTTCATTCTTCTCCAACTCATTGGGCCACACGGCCACTAGGGCGACCCGCTTCTTACAGGATTTAGGGGGTTAATGCCAGCTAACTGAATCAGACTCAATACTTCTTCGTAAGGATTTCTCATTTCATGAGTGGGGTGTCCTCTGAACTGTACGCAAGTCAAAAACCATTCAATTTAGTCAACGAAAGTTATTAATTCTTATTACCAAGGTTGCTAACACAGATCTCTGTGCAGTATATTGGCTCGACTGGCATTTTTCCAAAGCCCCTATGTCCGCTGAAGCGTCAGCTTTTTTGGTCCCAGATTCGTATGGATCCTTATCACCCCTTTCTTATCAGGCTTTGCAAGCCACAATTAAGCACTTTACAGAGTGCTCTGGATTACTCCCAGACGACTAAGATTGATGTCACGGATACTGGCTGCACTGAGAGCAGCACCCTGCAGGGGAAAACACGCAATACCCGAGGATTTGTTCTGGTTCACAGACTACGCCACACAATCCAATGGTATAGCCCTTCTACCCCCTGAGGGGCACACAAGCTGGACCATTCAGTGTGACTCGTCACTCAAAGCCAGGCGCGGCCACTCACCCACACATTTCTACGCGGCGAGATATTCGAGAGCTCTTATCGCTGCTCAACACTGTATTGCCAGGTTGGAAGCGATTAACCTGGTGGTAGCTCTCAAGAACCTGGTTCCCCTGGAACCACACAGGTTCACCATACTCAAAAACACAGAACATGCTACCTCACAACAAGTGCTTAGCACGGGATCTGGTCGTGACCCCATAATCTGCGTGTGTGCTCGACACATCTGGCTGTTCGCCGCAAAACTCAGCACAGACGTGGTAATATGACATAAGCCGGGCAAGGATCTCGTGCTGGCAGATGTGCTCAGCCGCAGGAGTTTCGACCCTGCGGCAGATGAGCTTGCAAAGAAAATGACAGCTGAACTCAAGTTAACGCCTGTCATTGTCAGCCCGATGACGCCCTCACCCCGATCCTCTGAGTAACCCATGATTCATAACTAATATCCTGCCTCTCTTCATAGGTTACTCCCAACAACACCACGACCGGCTCCTCAGCATCATGTTGGCTGGATTGGCTCCAGGCACTTGGAAGAACAAAACAGCGCAAGTGAACGAATACCTTACCTATATGACCAGGAGAGGAGATGACCCCATGAGGCCATCACAATACAAAATCATGTCCTACCTCCTGCATCTGTGTGACACCAGGACGCCCGGCACAGTGATGAACTACATCAGCGGTGCCCGCACTTGGGTGCAGGCGATGGGCGCCGCTACTCCGGCGTTTGACACCTACCTGGTCGGACTAGTCCACCGGGGAATCCAGCGCAACTCTACTCATGTCCCGGCTCAGGCACCACCTCTGAGTCCATTGGACATAAGAAAGGCCATCAGGTTCTACGGTACGGCTGGGGACAATGGCTCGGTCCTGATGGCAGCATTGCTGGTGGGGTACTTTACTCTTCTCCGCCAAAGCAACCTGCTCTCTTCCCCATCAGTCACTGCCCCGGGCCACGCCTTGCGTGCACATGACATAACACTGACACGATTCGGGCTCAACATACATGTCAGGTCCTCAAAGACCCTCCTCAGATCGCCCCGCCACGCAATATCACGGTACCAGCGATACCAGGATCCATCTACTGCCCGGTTCGGGCCTGGACCAACTACATGTCCAGGACACAGCCTTGCCTCGAAGGGCCGGCTTTCATCACCACTGACGCCCTCCCGCTCCGACCGCGAGCACTACTTGACACGCTTAGGTTGGCTCTGCCACTCAGGGCCACCCGGCACCAGGTGCCGTAACGCTGCACAGTCTTCGCCGAGGGGGGGCACAGGCCCGTGCCTCCCTGGGCTCATCACTCCAGGACATTAAGGACCTAGGTCATTGGACCACCGCTGCGGTCCACACATATGTGCCAAGACACTCGATTTCGTCGGCACCCAGAACTCTAGCTATAAATTTTGGTCAAGTTTTGTAAGCCTTGAAATCATGTCATTTGAACTCTGATATGTAACGAAAAAGAAGAAGGCAATAATAAATCCCAATATTAAAGTCTATCGGTCTTCACGTTGTTTCAATTGTACATGTTACGAGAACATGGGTAATTGAATAGGTATGACCGACATCTCATTTCGATTGGATACAAAGCATCGTCTATTCTATTTATAGACTAAACCCAGCCTCCGGGCCATCGCCACCACCTAGCGTAAGAGCTTAACACTAACAAACTAGCCGCCTTTTGAATCACTTTGGCCTCGACTGCGGTTCATTGAACATCTGCTACTAATCCTTTGGTTTTTAAGCCATCCCACCCACCCATACTGTTATGCTCGGTGGGGCCAAGTTCTGTAAGCCTTGAAATCATGTCATTTGAACTCAGATATGTAACGAAAAAAAGAAGACAATAATAAATCCCAATATTATAGTCTGTCTGTCTTGGCGTTATTTCAATTGATACCTCTGAAGCTGTGGGCAATGGTAGAAAGTTCTTACCCACTCCCCTGCCCCCCCACACACACACCAGCTTCTAGCCTCCCTACCATACACACACTCCTCTACTACCCGGTTCTCCACCCAGGATGACCGTTTTTTTCAGGGAGTGCCCGCACCCCATACAGGCATCTAACCCGCCTCCACCCCCCCCCAACACACACACGCACACACACAGACATGCACCCTCACAGTCACTCGGTACGGGGGGGGGGGGGGGGGGGCAGACAGCTCTTACCAGCTAGATGAACCTGATTGCATCAGATTCTGAATCAGAGCATGTCCTGACTGGAATTATATATATATATATATATATATGTATATATATATGTGTCATGGGGGTGATGAAAATGGGAAATATTGCGCCTAGAGCGGGACTCAAACCCACGTCTCTTTGCATTCCGGGCCAGTGTGCTAACCATTACACCACCTAGGCTCCCTGATATCAACACACTACCCACGCCTATCTGTCTATGTAGTTACTTGCCTGAGAGGTCAGTGCAGACCACTACATATGTATGTCACCGAACAGGTTAAACTAAATATTCACCAGTAAGGGTCAACTATGACCTTATTTAAATCCTGTTAAGGAAATAGTTGTGTTGTGTCAAATGGACTGCTTAAATAAATATATAAATATATATATATATAGATGTATATCACCGAAAAGATGAAATAAAATATTCTGTTAATGGAATAGTCATGGTGTGTCAAACTGGGAATAACTTAGCTGGTCAGGGGCCATATGCAGGGTGTTCCACAGAGCAACCCTAAACTAGGTCATCGGTCCCTCCTCCCTCACCCTCTTCCCATCCCCACCAGCAACCTAAACTGGCGTAAAATATTCTGATAAACAGCATAGGGGGGAATGCAAATGTTCTATTACTGATCGGTGTACATGACCCGGCGCATGTATGTATATATATATATATATATGTATATATATATATATATATGTGTGTGTGTATACGTAGGTACATACATAGTGCATATGCGTATACATGCATTATATATGCATATACCAGGTTGGGGAAACACCTGAAATGAGAGTATGTTGGTACAATCTATTCCGTTGATGTTTTTTTTTGGTCCATTAGTTGTTTAAGCAGGGGAAATTTCAGTCATAGATGACTGGTCTTCCTTATTCCACTGCTGGTCGATAGAAAGCCCGAGCCTACACTTTTACCGACCCAAGGGATTTTTAACCTCCCACACCACATAGACATGGTATGAGAGCAACCGGCCTTTGATGACGCTGTAAGTTATACACAGCGGTGGAAATCCAAATTGGCAGAGCTGGGGGCACGGGGAATCGAACCGCCGACCCTCAGATTAGGAGTCTGACCTAGAAAAAAGTCAGACACTCTGACCACTCCGCCGCAGAGAACGTGTGGGGAAGTGATATCAGAGTGTAGATGCCGAGTGGATGGCAGAGCTTAATGACCCCCCACACTCTCCCCACTCCCCCCTAAACCACGACACATTTCTGGTGACGAGAGGGAGGGCTGAGAGAGGAGGGGGCGATGACGGAGTGTAGGGTCGCTATGTGGAACATTTATCACTGCCCTCCTGGTATGCGGGTAATGCAGTACCTACCTGATAAAATACCTCAGGGAGTTTGATGCCCCTGCCTTGCAAAGTTATAAACCCCTTGTGGTGTACAGGTTCTTGATAGAACCAAAGGCTAAGGGAGCAAACCCTAACAGCAAACCATGCTTCCGTGGCAGCATTAAGGGCGGTGATGAATGGAACTCCCAACATCTCCCGACCAGCCACTGCAGGGACAAATAGTTTTGCGCCTGTTTTGACGTGTTCTTGCCAGTGTGAGACCTCTATTTGCTCCCTAAGAGAGTGCTACTAGTAACTTGCAAAAGCCAGCAGCACTTTGACACTTTGCAAGCAGCTTTTATGAAATGCACAACCACATAAAATAGTGGTGCTTAAGAAATAAAAGCAGTCTTTGTCGCATCGCGACTGACAGCATGATGATGATGATGATCACTGCCCCCTGACCAGAGCTAAGTTATTCCCGGTTTGACACACCATGACTATTCCATTAACAGACTATTTTATTTCACCTATTCGGTGATATATAAATAGCTGGAGTACCCGGGCTTATATGATATGGACAGTATAAATACAGCCTCAATTAAAAAAAACACCCTAAAAAAGCAGCCCGTACATATATATATATATAAATTGGGCTACGACGTAGGAGAATAAGAGACAAGACGAGAAGTGGTGGAAGCCTAGTTTATTTGCTGAGGCCCATCTGGCTGAGCAATAACCGCCCTACCAAGAAATTTTTTTAACTGGCGCCGATGTGACCCTGACAAGGTCTGACTGGCATATGACAACATGGTGGGGTGCCAGGATAGCGCAGCAGGAACCAGCCCGCAGCGAATATAACAATAATATATTGTGGGTTAATAATAAAGGCAGCATTAAATGCTAGGATCCTGCAGGATATAGGAATATAGCTCCGCCCCTTTATACTCATAGTAATAAATTATATATCCCATAAATTATATATCCCATAAATTGGGCTACGACGTAGGAGAATAAGAGACAAGACGAGAAGTGGTGGAAGCCTAGTTTATTTGCTGAGGCCCATCTGGCTGAGCAATAACCGCCAACCCCAGCCGGCTAAACCAGCCCAGGCCCCAACCACTCCTCGTCTCACGCCTCCAGACGAAAGACTCGTCGCTACCCGGAGATCATTTAATATTCGGGTTTGCAAAGGGGTTTTTAGATAGGAATACACGGTATCCGACGCCTCAACGAAGTCAAAATACTTTCGTATCTGAACCGATCTCGTGGTGACCGAATTCTTTGAGTAGAAAAGCTTCTCAAATCCCCGCTGCTCTGCCCTCAGCTCCTCCAGTCCTGGAAAGACAGAACAGCGGAGCGTCGAAGAGGTGTGCACAGCACATAATCCGACCCACATCCACTCCACTAATCCTAGCGGCACTACCCTCTACGTCTAGCCTGCTGAGGGCATCACACACCACATTAACTGTGGTATTTATGTAAGTTGATAAGAATGTTAAGTTCTTCTCGACTGCAAGCCAGAATAATTTTCGCAGCATGGACATAATCCCGACTGATCTGGATCTCCCTGAATTAAGAGCGGATTGGACTACCGCGCTGTCCGTTATAAATATAATCTCGGAATCCTCCCATCCTGATGACCAACGTGTGGCCGCCTCCATCACAGCCCTCATCTCTTTTATGTTTATGTGGTCCCTCCCTGCCTCAGTGGGGAGCACCACGCGATGGTGTCCTATCAGCTGTCCTAACACTTCATTGTCCTCTGATTTAAAGGAAGCCGCTAACCAGTCAGTCTCACCAATTCGAAGCATCACTGTAGACCGCGGTAGTTACCGCAAACTTCCCAAGCATACCCGCCTTACCATTAAATTTTTCAGCGAATGATGCCCACCAGTTGATATCCTCCCTAAATCCGGCATTAAGCCGTGCACGGTAGAATGGCTCACGCAGGGTGCCTATAAGGTCGTAGACCCGCCTACTAAAAGTTTGCCCACCCCTGATAACTTTGGCGCAGTGTGCGAGGTGTCCGGCGAGTCTCTCGAGTTCCCTACGGGTCGCCTTCCTACGACCCAAGAAGAGCAGGAGGATGTCCCGAAGCTTCTTCAATTTATCGTCAGGGAGAGTAAGTTCCAGCGACTCCGAGTTTACATCGATCCCTAAGAATGTAATTTTCTTAGCTGGTGAGAGCAATTTTTTTAAACTGATAAAAAAAAAAAATCTGCGCAATATAGAGAGTACACGTTGTTGCAACCCTGTAGTTTCTTCCTCCGTACTATCCAGAATGCAGAAATCGTCTAGATAGTTAATAATTCTGCAGACCCCCTCCCTGCCTGCGCATCGGACAATGAAGTCTGAAATTCTAGAGAATATATACGGACTAGACGAGAGACCCATACAGAGTCTCCCGTCCATCATATAGGTTCCCATCGAATCACCCTCAAAAACCCAGTGAAGCCCCTGTCTTTTCCTATGTTCTGGTTTAATATGGACAGCGCGGTAAGCATCCTTGATATCAATAGTGGCTAGGTAGTCGCCCCTCTCCAGGCATTCTACCACGTCATCCATCCCACTATATTTAAACTTTGGGGCCACCCCCTTTGTGTAATTGTTGACACTCCCACCTTTTGGTTTACTACAGTCAATGACACTTCTCCCACCGCCATCATCTTTTGGAACGACGAAGATCCCATGTATACAGGCCGGAGGACTATTGACTTTCCTTAGGACTCCCTCCTCTAACTCCGCTGCTAGCCGGGTCTCTATTATATTTCTCTCCCATCTAGATTTCTTTCTCTCCCGCTGACAGCCATACGTTACGTCACAATTGTCATCAATAACATGGAATCCAAAGACCGTGCCCTGAAGGAGAAACATAGCATCTATATCAGTGTCCCCCCTACAAAATGCTTCTGCAAACAAACGACAAGGTTTTAGTTGACATGGCATAGAAAATAATTTGTAAACGCATGCACAAGTGCCATTCAGACAGTCATTTTCCACCCGAAAAGTCACGTAATTACTGTTTGTGTTCTCCCTTACTGACACGCCCCAGCGTTTATCGCTATCACAATGCACTCTTAATAGGTCCTCGTAGCCTGCCCGCGCTATCGCGGCAGACACTCCGGTCAGCTGTTCACACAATCCAGGTTTGTTTTTTACGGGTGGGTGTTCCAATCCCTGTGGTGTCACCCGAGATACTCCCTGGTAGGCCTCGTCCTCCAATCGCACATCCCCACCCTGTATCTCACTGCTGCTCCTCCCTGCGCATTGCTCCAATGTAGGGTAAATATTCCCCTGACCTATCTCCCCTGTTGTGACTGGTTGCATGTTCATTCTCCCATTCGCGCGTTGTGAGCTGTTGTCAATCGGTGACGTATCCAATATTGCCTGACGTTGATCAACATCCCATATTGAAGCTCCAGTAGTCTCCACCTGCATCCAGAGTTGAGGCGCGCTCCCCACACCAACAGTACCCTGTCCACTCGTGACTACTGTTGGGTCGGACACGGGTGTGCTCTCAGGGAGGTGCCCCAATGTTCCAGTAGGTCAGTCCTTACAAGTGACTCTCTTGTGGCCCCTTCCGCCACACTTTGAACACTTGTGTTCGTACCTGCACTCCGTCTTGCATAGCAAGCCGTGTTTGGCTTGCTGCCTCGACTGCCTTGCTTCCCCTCACTGTAATTCCGTAGAACTGACTGCTTCTTCTTTATATTGTCCGGGCCATAATGAAGCACGCTTTTTCCCGTATGGGCGCTGGAGAATGCCTCAAACCCACGTTTGACCGCCCACTTACGGATGCACAAGTCATAGTCCGCATGCGCACTATCTTGATATTCACCATAGCGGGCCCGGTGTGAGAGGAAATATATGTGTTCCCACATTGCCCGGTGGTCCTGGATAGACATCTCTGGAATTTCTAACACCCAGGCAGCGGTTGCGCAGATAATTTCTTCACAGTTCAGTTTCTTCACATCTTTTTTTGACTCGACATGTCGCTTCAGGGACCACTTACTTCTCAGTTTTCGATCCACACTATCCACCGACGAACTGCTGGACGAACGTCGATGTCGGTGCCGCCGCTCCCTCGATCTATTCCTTGAGCGTCCGTAGTTTGAATAGCCTGACTCCGTCGTACCGGCGGCCAACGGTTGGTCGTTGGCCGGCATCTTGCATGTTGCCCCAACCGGGCTATCTTCCTGACGCTGAGGCGAATTTGTCGCAGCCTTTTTACCGCGCCTCCTTTTCATCTCACGTGCCGCTAGGAGACGGTCCCGTTCATCTTTTAGCTCCATTAGCTCATCCTCCAATTTTAGTTCTTCCAACTCTCGCCGCACCGCATGTCGTTGTTCTTCCAGAGCCAACTTGTCCGAAGCAGGTGCCGGCTCTGACTCCCCCGTCGCCGACCTAGACATCTTAGCAGCACTGCTTCGTGTAGTTCTGCGCGTTGGTTCCGCTGTCCTCTCCTTCTTACTGCAGTAGTCTACTTCGACTCCGTCGTGACTCGATCCACACACTGCGCAGAAGTCTATCGTCATAGTCCCTTTAATCGATCGGGCTTCGTTCTATGAACTTTCCAGTGTTACGGCTATGTCTGTAATAGTTGCAGAACACAAACTGTGTGTTAATGGTATCACATCCCAGTGCGCTGATGTTCGGCACACATGAGTCTCACTTGATTATTGCCGATCTCGAGTCTTGGCACTGCGCTTTTCAGCTAGGCTATGGCAGCCAAAAGTACCAGGTGTGTTATAGCTTGACCCATGGTCTTCATTTACAATACTAGGGCCCATATATTGCAGAACAGCTATATCTTACTGTAAAGCCTCTAATCAAGTTAGTGTAAAATCGACCTGAATGTCGATTATATTTAGGACTCACAACTGTGTTAAATTAGCATAGTATGTTTACCTTAAATGTCAATGCAGCATAATGATTTGCGATTTTATTTATTTATTTATTTATTTTTTCCACAAGTTTGTCGAAAATACAGTCGATCAAAATTACAGTCGATGATCGATATGACCATCCTGCCCTCCAATGTTTGCTTTCCGTCGAGTTAGCGACTCACAAACACAACCGCCGATCGACACAATGACATCGACACACGTGAAGTATATTTCTCAACCTTCGAAAATTCAAAATGTTTTTACGATACTGTCAGCTTTGCTGGTCGTTCCTCCTTGTAGTATATGGAAGACAAGTGAACACTTCGACATCCAGTATGTGAGTGGTTTATTTCCTTCCAACCTATGACGTCACCCCTCTCATCACCAGCTATACACACTGTATGTATACCTTACATCTTCCCTCCTTTTTTTTGTTTTTTTTGTTTGTTTTTTTTGAATAGTCATGGTGTTGACTGGGGGAGTTGACGTCTTACAATTTATTTGTTTGCGTTGTCCCACTTTATGGTATGCATCAATATAAAATGAACAGGTAACGCAGTGAACCAGGAGCTGGAAACCTGGATGAACGGTCAATTAACAAAACAGTAATGATTTAGTGACGATATTATACAGGTTATCAGTATAACACGGTTAAATGGGGAACACCACATATATGAGTAGGTACCCACATGAACCTGACTATTAACGCGGTAATGAGTTACTTGTAATTTCTTTCCGATATTCCCAGTCTTTGTGGCAGACGGGAGACACGCCCACTCTGAGTAGTGTACGTTTTTGTTGCAATGTTGGGTATGTTGTGTTTGTCGAAAAGCGTTGTATGTTCAGGTTTGGTGTTATTTCGTGGTACAATGTCGTGCAAGGGCTGGCGATATTTATTTTCAGGTGGTGGCAGCTTAAACATGTGAACCCGGTTTCGGTGTAATTCCTTTCCTGCACTGTTTACAATTACATAATCTTTGGGGTTCCGTTTGGTTGTACGTGTTACGGTGCCAGCCCTCCATTTACCATCGTGTGTTTTGTACTTGACGCGATCAGCAAGTTTGAGCTGTGTTTTTATCTTTCCCAGCCCTCATATCATAATAGTATTTTTGACGCTGCTGTATCCTGGCAATGCTTTCTGTTTTGGATCTCTGAATCTGTGGGTGTAAATGGGCTGTTGTCATGGGCATTTTGGATCGAAGACGACGACTCATGAGCAGTTGAGCTGGAGAGGCATTCATGAGTCTAAGAGGAGTGTTACGGTAGTTCAATAAGTATAGGTTGAAATCCTGGTTATTATCCCTTGCTTTTTTCATCATTTTCTTTATTGTCTGAACGTACCGTTCTACCTGACCATTACTCTTAGGATAATACGGGCTAGACACAACATGATTGAACTTATATGAGCTGACAAAACCCTTGAACTCATTACTCGTAAACTGTGGCCCATTGTCAGACATTAGTGTGGTCGGGATACCATAGCGTCCAAATATCTCTTTCAGGGACTTAATAATCGCATCGGACGTTGTACGTTGCAGCTCCACTACCTCGGGAAATTTAGAATAATAATCAACTAAAATGAGATACGTTGTACCCTGGTACTGAAATAAGTCGACACCCACCTTGCAGAAAGGCATATCGGGTATGCTATGAGGGGTCATGGGTTCCGCGCTAAGGGAATTTCTATAATTCTGACAAGTGCTACATCGGGCTATTAAGTCTTCAATTTGATGGTTCATCCCAGGCCAAAACACATTGTCTCTCGCCAGTTGCTTACACTTTATTATCCCCAAATGGGTTTCGTGCAGCACGCCTAACATTTCTTTCTGTAAACTGGTTGGAATAACTATTTGGGTGCCCTTAAATAACATACCGTCAGTACTGACTAAGTCATCTTTACATGTAAAGAACGGTTTTGCACATGACTTAACCAAGCTATTTCGGGTAGGCCAGCCCTCATGTACTAACCTTGCAACCTCAGTGAGTGCCGTGTCTGTTTTTGTGTGTTCGGTTATCCGAGCTATCATGTGATGGGCAATGTCAATGGTGGCCACAGAAATGTTGTCGTCAAAGAGTTTGCTAGGTGCTATCTCGGTGGTGTGTGCGCGAGAAAGTGTATCTGCAAAAAACATATCTTTACCAATGACATACTTCATTATTATGTTATAGTTTTGCAGCCTCATGCGCATCCGTTGCATCCGGGCTGACAATAGATGCAATGGTTTTGACATTATCGAGAGAAGCGGTTTATGATCAGTTTCGATGATTATCTCTTTACCGTAAATGTAATCGTGGAAACGGACACACCCAAAACAAATTGCCAACAATTCCTTTTCTATTACTGCATAGCTCGACTGGCACGCGTCTAAAGCCTTAGATGCCATGGCAATAGGCCTACACTGCTGAAATATGGCTGCTCCCAGGCCAGATTTGGAAGCATCTACCTGCAAAGTTATCTGGGCGTCTACATCATAATATTTGAGCACGGGTGCTGAAATTAAAAGTTTCTTTAGAGTATTAAACGCTTTGTCCTGTTCATGCTGCCAGAACCAAACAATGTTTTTACATAGAACTTGTCGTAATGGTTTCGAGATGTTTGATAGATTAGGAATGAATTTCCCAACATAGCCCACCATGCCCAAGAAACGTTGAATTGCGGCCTTGTCGGTGGGGGTGGGCATGTCGACTATGGCACGGATACGGTCTGCAGTGGGTTTTAACCCAGATTGGGTCAATGTGTGTCCCACATAATTAACCTCGGTTTTGCAAATGACAGACTTCTTCGGGTTGAGGCGCAAATCAGCCTCCCTAGCCCGTTTAAATACATTCTCTAAATTGATATTGTGTTCGTCCTCAGTGCTCCCATATACCAATATATCATCAGCAATTACATTAACCCCTGGCAAACCGTACAGTATCTTGTTCATCTCACTGATAAAAATGTCTCCAGCTGTTTTAATTCCAAAGGGTAGCCGGGTATACCGGAAACGTCCCCACGGGGTATTAAAAGTACACAATTTGGAGCTCTCGGAGTCTAGTTCTATTTGCCAATACCCACTATTTGCGTCAATGACAGAAAAAAATTTAGCCTTGCTTGTGTTCGCTATAACTTCCTCTATTGTTCTGGTGGGATACGGGGTACTTAATATGGCTCTATTTAGTTTGGTAGGATCTAAGCAGACAGGCTTTTTTACAATGGTTATAGAACTAACCCATGGGGTTGGATCAGTCTGTCTTACAATGACACCTAAATCTATCATTCTGTCCAATTCTTTCTTTACCTTGTCAACAATTGCATGGGGAACACGCCGCGGCGGGTCAATGATAGGATTAATACCAAGGTCAATATGTATTGTAGCATTACTTTTGATAGTCCCTAAACCAGTGAAAATGTCTGAATATTTCTTAACCAACATCTCAGCTGCCTGTCCGGTCGATGTGGGGTTTCTTGTCCATACAGTGATTTCTCCCACTCGACGGATCAGTTCTAGTTGTACACATGCGTCTTTTCCCAGGATAGGTGTGCCGTTCGCCGTAACCTGGAACTTCAACGGCACCCCCTCTATGGTGATTGTCGATTCGCCATCGGGACGTATCCGATCACCTGAGTAGGTGACGAGACAACAACGTGAAGGATGTAACACGGTGTTATGTAGTGCATTGTAGACAGTACGTGGAATTATATTGGCTTGTGACCCAGTGTCCAGTTTAAATTGAACAGGAATGTTTTGCAATTTGTATTCCATGTACCACAAACTGCTGCTGCTCGTCGCCTCAGCCGTGATTTCACCTATGAAAAGGTCGTCCTCGTCCTCTACAGCAGCATTACCAGTCACGCCCTCCTTTACGTCCAGTTCGTCCACTTGTGCACGATTCGCTCGACGAGACCGGCACACTTTTTGAAAGTGCCCATATCTGTTGCATTGCAGACACTGCTTGTCCGCCGCCGGGCACGCGTCATTTCCGTGTCGATACCCGCACCGGGTGCAGTTCGCACGAGGCGCTAGGGCTCTCGTGCCTTGATCCTGCCATCGTCGCACGCGTGACGTTGTTGCATTCTGCCTTGGACGTGACGTGTAGTCAAACTGTTGCCTCGTTACTGCGTCCACTTGTTCATCCGTACCGTTATTTTCCCCTGAGTGCAACTGCTTATGAGTATTTTCACTTAACCGACATAGCTCAAAACAACAGTCCAGTGTCAGGTTAGGAGTTTGCAGCAATTTGTCGCGTAATTTCGGGTCTTTTACACCGCACACCAACCTGTCACATAGCAACGCGTCTTCCATCATCCCGTAATCACAGTACGCCACTCTGTGTTTCAAATCGCGAATGTACGTATCCATGGATTCCGACATCTGGTTAAATGAATTGAACTCATAACGTACCACAGTTATGTTGGTTTTACCGACACAGTAATCCTCGAACAGTTTCACGAGAGGGTCAATCTTGATACTGTATATGTCATAAGAATGATGCCAAGCCCGCCAGTTCATTGCTAAATTCCCTTCTAGGCTCAACGGCAACGGTGGTTTCAAACCGGATAATGCCATAATCAAATTAGGGGCATGGATAGTCCAGACTCACAATCTGACACCATGTAGTATATGGAAGACAAGTGAACACTTCGACATCCAGTATGTGAGTGGTTTATTTCCTTCCAACCTATGACGTCACCCCTCTCATCACCAGCTATACACACTGTATGTATACCTTACACTCCATATGGACAGTTGAAATCGACTCACAAGCCCGTCACTGGTGATCGATACACGTAGGTCGAATAATGAAATCGACACACGTGAATATTTTCCTAACGGTCGAGATTCAAATTGTTTTTACGGTAGCATTAGTTTTGCCGATCGTTCCTCACTGTGGACGGTTGAGATCGATACACAAACTAAAGCCTGGTGATCGACACACACAGAACTCGACACAGGTGAAATAATATTCTCATGGTCGAGAAGTCAAAATGTTTTTACGATACCGTCTCAATATGGCGAGTTGAAATCGACTTCCACATCGTCGAATCGATAGTCCCTCGATCGTTATGCACCAGTATTCCAACCTTGTAGTCGTCTGCTGTCCCGGACGACAGGTATAGCAGAACACACAGGTAGCTCGTTGACTGTGTCTCTAGACCTCCCGAGACATTCAGGTCAGTGTAGAAGTGCACCTGAATAAACAGCAGTTTAACTGGCGCCGATGTGACCCTGACAAGGTCTGACTGGCATATGACAACATGGTGGGGCGCCAGGATAGCGCAGCAGGAACCAGCCCACAGCGAATATAACAATAATATATTGTGGGTTAATAATAAAGGCAGCTATATTCCTATATCCTGCAGGATATAGGAATATAGCTCCGCCCCTTTATACTCATAGTAATAAATTATATATCCCATATATGGGTCGTTCTCAGAAACTGTGTACCACTTGAGGTAGTCTACTAGAAATGAATATTTCAAAGAAACCCTTTATTTCAAAGAAACTGTGATATATACATATGAGTCAGCCTCACGAAAATGGGCCAATTGGTGGTCAATTGAATATGTCGGTGTCGCAATTCTTAAAAAGTGTAGTGCATTTCTTTGTTTCATATTAAATTATCCTAGAAACAAATAAGGTTATTGTATTTTCTCGACCTTTACATTCAGGATAAATTGAAGGACTTTCCAACACCTCTGTCAATGCTAAACTATAATTATACCGATCGACGCCAACATCCCAATGCCGTCAACTTTCCCCAATTGGCCTCTTTTCGTGATCCTGACTCATTATATATATGTAAATATATACACACATATGCACAAATATATGTATTACATATACACATATGGATGCATACACATACACAAAGACACACATATACATAAATAAATAAAAATACTTAAAAAATTAATAAATATATGACAAAAGGTCTGGCATCTATATGAGTAGAACATCATATCGCTGCCATGAGGTTGCATGTGCTCTGTTCCCCCCCCCCCCCCCCCCCTGCCCCGCTGCCCTTCCTCCTCTTCCAAGTAACTAGTCACGTCCTACCCTCCTACCCCCTATTCCCTCCCCTCACACCTCCTCCGAGTGCACCCCCCTCCCCCCGCCCCCCGCCCCCCACACACACGCACACACCCTACTTGACCAGATGTTGTGACTGAATGAGTTAATATTGAGCGTCTATCTCCTGTTTTGATAGATCATGTGATTCGAACCCATGGGTTCCAACACATTGTCGCATCAACCCAATGATTTACAAAATTGACACTTATCGCTTCCTAGGCTGGCGCTTGGCATTATTAGAATAGGGCAGGGACTGGTTCGCTCAGTGTCAGGATAATGTGACTGAGTTGGATATCAGGTAGTAAAATATTCCCATAATCAGCAGAGGGGGGAAATGGAAATCCTCTATTAGTGTTCTGTCTGGCCGGCCAAGAGTGTGTGTATATGTGTGCTGTGTATATATATATATGGCTTGGCCCATGCTTGAGGGCAGGTAATTATAGAATTAGGGATGATTGGCAGGTCTTGGTGAGTGCACTCAGGGCCGGCTCTCTGCTGAGGTAGGGGTCAATGCACACAGGGGTCAAGGTTGGTGGTGGCCACAGGTCAACCAGCTCTGGTGGTGCGCAGACCACTGGTGGTCATGGTAACCAGGAATGCTGAGTCCCTATTGGAGGAACTGGGAATGCTGGTTCCCTATTGGTTGAATGAATACCATGATCCTATACCAAGAATCCATGTACTATATATAATAAACCAGAGGGGCTTGGACTCTTTCTTACACTCTTACTTTAGCTTTACTTTCTCTCTTTCTCTCCGTCTGTATTGTTTTTCTCTTTAGCCTACCTACATAGCCACAGACTCGAACGCCGACCCTACAAGGTCATGGTGCCAGCAGTAGGCCTGGTATCACAGTGGGGCAGCACTGCAAAGTCTCCATGAGTGCGCACTGTCACAGGTCTGTAGGTTTCCCATCCTGATATTGCCTTAGATGTTGCCAGGACGTAAAACTCCACCAACCACCCACACCCTGCCATCCCATTGTAAAAATATATGGATTTTCGGGTTAGAATTATATAGTAGCAGGGAGCATCTTTATTAGTCAATAACAGGTGGGGACAATGTTATGTAAACTAACAAGTAAGGATGAGATACTCAGAGTATGACATGATCTAAAGTAAGGATATATATGTCCTGCATGCTGCCTGGGATTGGGGGAGGAGCTGTGTTATATAAGACCCAGTTTAGAAGGGATGGACAAGTTCTCTGTTGAGTCCTAGCATGTGCCACTGCGGTGGAGGGAGGGCCAGGTTGTAGGGGAAAACTGCCAAAGGATGGACATTTCCTATGGTGCCTCCAAACATGTACCAGCACCAAGGAAGGGACTTTCTCGGTCTCTATATATGGAGGTGTATATATGAATGTAACTGTATCCAACTGCTGGTTCACCCCTGTGGCCATAAGGGAGGCCCAACCTCAGCCTCATTTGCATATATACTCAGGGCGGCACCTGCAGCTGAGTAGGGTGGTAACCGCCTCCACTGGGGGGTTGGCTCCCACCCCAGCTGTGGGGCCGCCTGAGTGGCTGAGGGTGGGACTGCTCAGTCACCTACACTGCCTTGACTAACTGACCACACTAAATATAGGAGATGCACCGCATTTTATGTAAATGAATGATCGATGCTCCAGGCATCCTGGACACCGGCACTCTAGTCCTGGCTCTTGAGTGAAGCACACATCCTTTTGAGCAGGAACCCCAGACACTCTGTCTGATGCTACCTAAATTCAGCTATTCCAATTGAGTGTATCCACAGCCATAGGACACCTGTCCCATGGGCTGTGGGCACTGCTTTCAGATACAGGCTAAGTGGTAATGAGAACTAGTGTGGACAGAAGGTGAGGAGTGAGGGTGCTAGGTCACATGTAGGGGAATGGACAGTAGTTGCTGCCAAATAAAGCACAACTTATTCACTGTTCATTTGTGTGACTAGTTTTCCTTCCTCTTTTCAGTACTGATTCATGAGTTGGTTTGATTAGGCTAATTGCATCACAGGTGATATGAAGGGGAGAGTTTTGTAGTCTCATGGGGTGCTCACAGCGGCAGAGCATCCGTCATTCTATACCATGTACACCCGCCACACCCAGCCCCCTACACACTGCTCACGGTTGGAGGAACACGCTCCCCACAAGGAGTGTCCGCCCTGTGTGTCCGTGTGTCAGTTATTCATACATTCTCAGCCCCTCCCTTACGCAAGTCTTTGTGTTATTGTCAGGGTTGACTGATTGATCGGTGATTGCTTGATGCCGTGTCGGCAGCATAGGCCATATTCACGGCGAGAAATTTTGTTTTTTGCTCAAACCATCACTTTTACACGTAAAAGCAGACAATCAATTATGTGCCAATAGACACTCATTAAATTAGAAAGCTCACAATCATATATTTGTGGTCAAGGGAAACAAATTCCCATAGAAAAAGAAAAGTTTTATTAATAATTGATAGAATCTATTTAGTAAACTATATGAGGTGGTACAGTCCAGCTGCCCTCAAAAAGGCTAAAATGTTTTCCTGTTTTACCTTAGTAAAAAGGTTATGCATACTGTCTGCAGTGTAGAACTGTTGGTGCAGGGCCAAAAATTCAATGCAACTTAGTATTGTCAGGGAGAACACCGACTGTCTGTGTGTCTGTGTGTCCGTGTGTCCGTGTGTCCGTTATCCACACACTGTCAGCCCCTCCCTTACGCAAGGGTTTGTGTTATTATCAGGGAGAACACCGACTGTCTGTGTATCCATGTCTGTGTGTAGTTATTCACAGACTGCCCACACCTCCCTTACGCAAGGCGTTGTGTTATTATCAGGGAGAACACCGACTGTCCGTGTGTCCGTGTGTCCGTGTCTGTGTGTCCGTTATTCACACACTGTCCATACCTCCCTTACGCAAGGGTTTGTGTTATTATCAGGGAGAACACCGACTGTCTGTGTATCCATGTCTGTGTGTAGTTATTCACAGACTGTGCACACCTCCCTTATGCAAGGGTTTGTGTTATTATCAGGGAGAACACCGACTGTCCGTGTGTCCATGTCTGTGTGTCCGTTATTCACAGACTGTCCACACCTCCCTTATGCAAGGGTTTGTGTTATTATCAGGGAGAACACCGACTGTCCGTGTGTCCGTGTCTGTGTGTCCGTTATTCACATTGTCCACCACCCCCTTACGTAAGGCTTTGTGTTATTATCAGGGAGAACACCGACTGTCCGTGTGTCCGTGTGTCTGTGTGCCAGTTATCCACACACTGTCAGCCCCTCCCTTACGCAAGGGTGTGTGTTATTATCAGGGAGAACACCGACTGTCCGTGTGTCCGTGTCTGTGTGTCCGTTATTCACACACTGTCCACACCTCCCTTACGCAAGGGTTTGTGTTATTATCAGGGAGAACACCGACTGTCAGTGTGTCCGTGTCTGTGTGTCCGTTATTCACAGACTGTCCACACCTCCCTTACGCAAGGCTTTGTGTTATTATCAGGGAGAACACCGACTGTCCGTGTGTCCGTGTGTCCGTGTCTGTGTGTCCGTTATTCACACACTGTCCACACCTCCCTTACGCAAGGCTTTGTGTTATTATCAGGGAGAACACCGACTGTCCGTGTGTCCGTGTCTGTGTGTCCGTTATTCGCAGACTGTCCACACCTCCCTTACGCAAGGCTTTGTGTTATTATCAGGGAGAACACCGACTGTCCGTGTGTCCGTGTCTGTGTGTTCGTTATTCACATTGTCCACCACCCCCTTACGTAAGGCTTTGTGTTATTATCAGGGAGAACACCGACTGTCCGTGTGTCCGTGTGTCCGTGTGCCAGTTATCCACACACTGTCAGCCCCTCCCTTACGCAAGGGTTTGTGTTATTATCAGGGAGAACACCGACTGTCCGTGTGTCCGTGTCTGTGTGACCGTTATTCACACTGTCCACCAGCCCCTTACGCAAGGGTTTGTGTTATTATCAGGGAGAACACCAACTGTCTGTGTATCCATGTCTGTGTGTAGTTATTCACAGACTGTCCACACCTCCCTTACGCAAGGCTTTGTGTTATTATCAGGGAGAACACCGACTGTCCGTGTGTCCGTGTCTGTGTGTCCGTTATTCACACACTGTCCACACCTCCCTTACGCAAGGGTTTGTGTTATTATCAGGGAGAACACCGAATGTCCGTGTGTCCGTGTCTGTGTGTCTGTTATTCACAGACTGTCCGCCCATCACTTATGCAAGGTTTTGTGTTATGGTCAGGGAGAACTCCGACTGTCCGGATGTCTGTGTGTCCGTGTGTCCATTATTTGTTCCCGTGGTTCTAAGTGTCCGAGAGTATGTGTCCGTAATTCCGTTAGTCCGTTAGTATGTGTGTCCATTAGTATGTGTGTATGTTAGTATGTGTGTCTGTTAGTATGTGCGTATGTTAGTATGTGTGTCCATTAGTATGTGTGTCCGTTAGTATGTGTATCTGTTAGTATGTATGTCCGTTAGTCTGTGTGAGTGTTAGTATGTGTGTATGTTAGTAGATATGTCCGTTAGTATATATGTCCGTTAGTATGTATGTCTGTTAGTATGTATGCCCGTTAGTATGTGTGTCCGTTAGTAGGCGTGTCCGTTAGCATGTGTGTCCGTTATTCTGTGTGTCCGTTAGTATGTGTGTCCATTAGTATGTGTGTCCATTAGTATGTTTGTCTGTTAGTCTGTGTGTCCGTTAGTATGTGTGTATGTTAGTATGTGTGTCTATGAGATATTTTGAGATATTTGAACTGCAAACATACCAAATTAATTTTGGCAAGCACACAAAAACTCTGACACCATAGGCTTCTCCAGTAACATATTCTATTAAATTGCCTCAGTATTCCCGTCTATGTGGCAACAAATGTTTAATAAGTTTAATAAGTGCACCAGTATCTCAGTTAGATATGCACAATCAAATCTAGACAATTGTTTTCGTTTTGAAAATTTGATGTTTTCATCGGACTGTGCAGCTTTGGTTGTAATGCGAGCATTGCGTTTGATGCGTGGAGAGGAAGAGACCCTCCCCCCCCCTCCCCGGATGTCGCGCAGCATTCACACCTCGCGCGCCGTCCGCCTCTCAGCTTTCTCCCGCCCCCTCCCCCGGGCCGTTGTTTTCGCACCTCACCTGTCACCGCCCTCCTGCCCTCCCTTATAAGGCCGCCCGCCGGCCTCCCTCAGTCACTCGCCTTCCAGCCCTCCTCCACGCTCTGCCCTTTTTCCTCGGCGCCCCCTCCCCTCACTGGACTATTAGCACCTCTGACTTTTGCTCCATATGAGCCCCTGCTCTAGACACTGTTCTCTGCTCCTCATGAGCCTTACTTTCTTTGTTACCATGTACTTGCTCCTCCTGAGCCTCCTCACTGTTGCCCTGTCTACCCTCTGTTGCCAGAGGCGCCACAATAAACGCATCTTTTCTCCACCCCCGCCTTGCCTTCTTCCTTTTCGCGCATCAAGTAAAATTGGCATATACCTTTAAATCAAGACAATAAGATGATGACGTCTTATTAGTAAAATTGTATTTATTATCTTATTACTGTAATGGCCCACGGCCCTCCGACTCTCACTCTCTCACACGGAAGAACACCAAGATTCAATTCAGTGTATGCTTCACCTTGGGTTTATTGAACCATCTGCTCTCCGCGGCGTCAGTAGTTGTCTGACCCGCCCCCTGACTCGCCAGATCCCACATCGACTCCATAGGTGTGTGTGGGGGGGTGGGTCAACCAAACGCAGTAGAGGTCAGCCCAGTTGGGGTCTGACCGGTGGTGACCCGTGCCGCCACCTAGCGCAGTGTAGTGGAACTGCGCTGATGGCGTTGTAGTCTCCGCTGCTACCGCGTGATAGTAGAGCTCATGTTCAGACTACTACATTACTTATTAGTCAGTGAAACACTTTTACAATAGTACCAATATTAGTTCTAAAACTGACCAGACTGTTTTCTTTATATGATTAATAACACACGCCATAAAGTCAAATAAACTTCCCGATCTTTTCTTCGTTTTACGATAAATTCGATCAGTGGTCGATCTCAGGCCTTCCATGCGGAAGGTCAGCAGTTCGATTCCCGGTTGAGCAAAACCAGTGACGTACAACATTAACACTTCCTAGCTTGGCGCTCGGCATTAATAGGATAGGGCAAGGACTGGTTGGTTCAGTGTCAGGATACTGTGACTGGGTGGGGTATCTGGTCATGATGCCGATGGTCTGATTTCCCAGTGGGGAAGCACTATAAAGTCACCATGAGTCCACACTGTCACAAGTCTGTAGGTACCCGTCCTAATATATCCATAGATGTTGCGAGGATGTACAACTCCAACAATCAATCTACCATTAAAATAAAATAAAAATGTGATTGTGCTTTTTGAAATGCTGATCAGACAAACAAAATGTGCATGGATTTGATCAAAGCCATCGTTCTGTGTTAGTATTCAGGTAACTTATCAACTGCTGTTTTAGTTATTTTCAAAATGGAGGGTGGGTGGGCAATTTGTTACTTAAATGTGATTAACGGAGCATGACTTCTTCTGGTTAAGATGACAGATTCAGCGTGCATAAAAATAGGTATGCACACTGGTAGGCTGACAGTGAACCTTCGACTGTGCACACCCATCAACATCAGCCTACGTGGGGCCCGGCTTCAGAATAGAGCGTTCATATATAGCGTTCACATCAGTACATAGCGTTCCCCTATACAGGCCAATCACAGCCTGCGTTGCACATGATATAGGATTGAACCTTCTCATGACGAACAGTTAATTAAGGTAAGTGCCATCCGCTTATATAAAACACAGTGATCATATAGATATTTATATCTAAGTGGTTGGTTGTTGTAGTTATAAGTCCTAGCAACATTTAATCAGGACGGGGCACCGACTTGTGATAGTGTCCTTTGTTTGCTTTGTTTGTTGTTTTACGGCCTAGAAGGACAAGTCTGTCCTGATATGACATTAGATGTTGCTAGGACGTAAAACAACAACAAACAAACAAAGCAAAGTCTGTCCTGATATGACCTTAGACTTTGCTAAGACATAAAACAACAACAAACAAACAAAACAAACGAAACAAAGTCCATCCTGAGTCAAACCAATGACTTAAAACTTGATACTTGTCGCTTCCTAGCCAGGCGCTCGGCATTATTAGGATAGGGCAAGGACTGGTTTAGCTCAGTGTCAGGATAATGTGACTGAGTGGGATATCAGGTCATGGTGCTGGCAGCCTGGTCTCCCAGTGGGGCAGCACTATAAAGTCGACATGAGCGCGCACTGTCACAAGTCGGTACCCGTCCTGATATGACCTTAGATGTTGCTAGGACGTAAAACTACAACAAACAAACAAACATCTACGCAAATCCCCAAAAACATTGGGTTTCCTCTCTCGCACTTCTCTGCCCCACACTGACAATTAGTAATGGTTGGTTGTTGGAGTTTTACCTCCTGACAACATTTAATGTCACATTAGGACGAGTACCTATAGGCTTGTGACAGTGCACACTCATGGCGACTTTCTAGTGCTGCCCCACTGGGAAATCAGGCCGCCAGCACCATGACCCGATATCCCACTCAGTCGCATTATCCTGACGCTAGGCCAACCAGTCCTTGCCCTGTCCTAATAATGCTGAGCGCCTGGCTAGGAAGCGACGAGTATCAATTTTATAAGTCATTGGTTTGACTCGACCGGGAACCGAACTCCCGATCTCCCGCACGCGATCATTTATATCCCAGGGGGACGAGCGTTATAGTCTGTACTGATCTCTCATGCAAGAAGCCACATAGACAGGGTGGTGGGTGGTGGTTGGTGGTGGTTGGTGGTGGTTGGTGGTTGGTGGTGGTGGGTTGTTGGTGGTGGTTGGTGGTGGTTGGTGGGTGGTGGGTGGTGGTGGTTGGTGGGTGGTGGGTGGTGGTTGGTGGTGGTTGGTGGTTGGTGGTTGGTGGTGGTTGGTGGTGGTTGGTGGGTGGTGGGTGGTTGTTGGTAGTTGATGGTAGGTGATTGTTGTTGGTGGTTGGTGGTTGGGTGGTTGTTGGTGGTTGTTGGTTGGTGGTTGGTGGTGGTTGGTGGGTGGTTGTTGGTACTTGATGGTGGGTGGTTGTTGTTGGTGGTTGGTGGTTGGGTGGTTGTTGGTTGGTGGTGGTTGGTAGTTGATGGTGGGTGGTTGTTGTTGGTGGTTGGGTGGTTGTTGGTGGTTGGTGGGTGGTGGTTGGGGGTTGGTGGTTGGTTGGTTGTGGTGGTTGGTGATGGTTGGTGGTGGTTGGTGGTGGTTGGTGGTGGTGGTTGGTGGTTGGTGTGGTTGTGTGGTTGGTGGTTGGTGGTGGTTGGTGGTTGTTGGTGGTGGTTGGTGGTGGTTGATGGTGGTTGGTGGTGGTTGGTGGTGGTTGGTGGTGGTTGGTGGTGGTTGGTGGTGATTGGTGTGGTGGTAGTGTTGGTGGTGGTTGGTGGTGGTTGGTGGTGGTTGGTGTTGGTTGGTGGTGGTTGGTGGTGGTTGGTGGTGGTTGGTGGTGGTGGTTGGTGGTGGTTGCTGGTGGTGGGTGGTGGTTGGTGTGGGTGGTGGTGGTTGGTGGTGGTTGGTGGTGTTGGTGGTGGGTGATGGTGGTGGTTGGTGGTGGTGGATGGTGGTGGTTGTGTGGTTGGTGGTAGTGGTGGTGGTTGGTGGTTGGTGGTGGTTGGTGGTGGTTGGTGGTGGTGGTTGGTGGTGGTTATGGTGGTTGGTGATGGTGTGGTGGTGGTGGTTGGTGGTGGTTGGTGGTGGGTGGTGGTGGTTGGTGGTGGGTTGTGATGGTTGTTGTTGGTTGTTGTTGGTTGTTGGTGGTTGGTGGTTGGTGTTGGTTGGTGGGGGTTGTTGGTGGTTGTTGGTGGTTGTTGGTGGTTGGTGGTGGTTGTTGGTGGTTGGTGGTGGTTGGTGGTGGTTGGGAGCTATTGGTGGTTGTTGGTGGTTGCTGGGGGTTGTTGGTGGTTGTTGGTGGTTATTGGTGGTTGGTGTGGTTGGTGGTGGGTTGTTGGTTCTTGTTGGTGGTTGCTGTGTGGAGGTGGTTGGTTTGTTGGTTGTTGGTGGTTGTTGGTGGTTGTTGGGTGGTGTGGTGATTGGTTATTGGTGGTTGTTGGGAGTTATTGGTGGTTGTTGGGAGTTATTGGTGGCTGGTGGTGGTTATTAGTGGTTGGGGGTGGTTGTTGGTGGTTGCTGGTGGTGGTGGTTGGGAGCTATTGGTGGTTATTGGTGGTTGTTGGTGGTTGTTGGTGGTTGTTGGTGGTTGTTGGTGGTTGGTGGTTGATGGGTGGTGGTTGGTTGTTGGTGGTTGTTGGTGGTGGTGGTTGGTTGTTGGTGGTTGATGGGTTGTGGTTGGTGGCTGTTGGTGGTTGTTGGTGGTGGGTGGTTGTTGTTGGTTGATGGTTGTTGGTGGGTGGTTGTTGGTGGTTGATGGGTGGTGGTTGTTGGTGGTGGTTGGTTGTTGGTGGTTGATGGGTGGTGGTTGGTGGTTGTTGGTGGTTGTTGGTGGTGGTTGGGTGGTGGGTGGTTGTTGGTGGTTGCTGGGTGGTGGTTGGTGGTTGTTGTTGGTGGGTGGTTGTTGGTGGTTGATGGGTGGTGGTTGGTGGTGGTGGTGGGTGGTTGTTGGTGGGTGGTTATTGGTGGTTGGTGGGTGGTGGTTGGTGGTTGTTGGTGGTGGTGGGTGGGTGTTGCTGGTTGATGGGTTGTGGTTGGTGGCTGTTGGTGGTTGTTGGTGGTGGGTGGTTGTTGTTGGTTGATGGGTGGTGGTTGTTGGTGGTTGTTGGTGGTTGTTGGTGGTTGTTGGTGGTTGTTGGTGGTTGTTGGTGGTTGTTGGTGGTTGTTGGTGGTTGGTGGGTGGTGGTTGTTGGTTGTTGGTGGGTGGTTGTTGGTGGTTGATGGGTGGTGGTTGATGGGTGGTGGTTGGTGGTTGTTGATGGTGGTTGGGTGGTGGGTGGTTGATGGGTGGTGGTTGTTGCTGGTTGATGGGTGGTTGTTGGTGGTTGTTGGGTGGTGGGTGGTTGTTGGTGGTTGATGGGTGGTGGTTGGTGGTGGGTGGTTGTTGGTGGTTGGTGGTTGGGTGGTGGTTGGTGGTTGCTGGGTGGTGGTTGGTGGTTGGTGGTTGGGTGGTGGTTGGTGGGTGGTGGTTGGGTGGTGGGTGGTGGTTGGTGGTTGCTGGGTGGTGGTTGGTGTTTGGTGGTTGGGTGGTGGTTGGTGGGTGGTAGTTGGTGGTGGTTGGTGGTTGGTGGGTGGTGGTTGGGTGGTGCGTGGTTGTTGGTGGTTGATGGGTGGTGGTTAGTGGTTGGTGGTTGTTGATGATTGATGGGTGGTGTAGGGTGATGATATCAGGGAGCCTAGGTGGTATAATGGTTAGCTCACTGACCCAGAATGCAAGAGATGTGGGTTCGATTCCCGATCTCGGCGCAATATTTCCCATTTTCATCATATTAATTTATCTAATTATATACATATTTATTTATTTATATACATATTTATTTATGGTAGACACTTTTTCCTCTAAATTGACACAACAATGTAATATGTTCTTGCATACAAAGAACACTAACAGTTTCTGGGATTTGTAGAACTTGGTGAATATTAGTGTTGTTGGGGGGGGGGGGAATGGGAAATATTTCACCCAGAGTGATGCACTTACCACGGTAGGTTTAACAACTATACATTGTGTAGCTTGTAAGGATCCTGGTCACTGCACCAATGTCATGGGGGTTGATGAAAATAGGAAATATTGCGCCAGTGTGCTAACCATTACACCACCTAGGCTCCCTGATGTCACCACCCTATCCCTGCCTACCTGTCTATGTGGCTACTTGCCTGAGAGGTCAGTGCAGACTGCTACACTCGTCCCTCTGGAATTGTAAGTCTTTTAAATGGATGTTTAATGCTTACAATTACATACCGGCAATGTATTTACATATATATATATATATATATGTATATATATATATATATACATGCACAGGGTAGGTTCAACAACCATACAACATGTAGCTTGTACAAGATCCTGGTCACGACACCAAAATCCTCACTACACCCCTACACCTCCACCACACACCCCTACACACCCACCACACAAACATACACCCCCACCATACACCCACAATACACACTTCAACGCAACTATACCCCCTCTTATTTACAGACACAAGATAGTAGAAGGAACTGCTTCTATCCACCCAAAACATTACAGAGACCGGCATGGTGCGCCATCTTACGAGACTCATGCAAACTGAAAGGTCCCCATTGTGCTACGGCCACGTGGCATAACGTGATTTCACTGTATCTCATCTGCGTAGATGTACATGATAGGCTAAGTTATCATATACAGGTTAGGAAAAAGCTTGAAAATTAAAAAATAAACTAATATAGAAACTACTAACACCCAAAACCGGTGTCGCGGTTTCAGCGCCCGGTCAGTTTCAGCGCCCTGGCTTGAGTATGTAATTATGTTAAATATGATCGCATTCAATAGATTTAGGTCCCTAACACTGCT